>CM052096.1:2648801-2666739 GCA_028453745.1 Agapostemon virescens | reverse complement strand
TCTTTGAGCTTTCAATTTCACAATCTTTGAGCTTTCAATTTCACAATATTTGAGGTTTCAACATCATAATTTTCTCGGTCCCAACATGTCACAATCTTCAAATTTTCAATGTAAAATCTTTGAAGCTTAAATGTCACAAATAATCTCAGTAGTGCAAACATTATTAGTGAGACTAGCGTCTGTCTGAACCCAGACCAAGTGCTTCCGCCCAAAGGATAATAAAAATCGTTGATAAATCATGAAAACCCATAGACTAACTTAAAAAAAGAACAACGACCTTGATATCACCTAACCCAGACCTTAAAGTAATTTCTGAATACCTTGCCTTTCCAAACGAATTAATTAAACGAGTACTTTTTTTCCCATCGTTACAAAACGAACTGACATATTCAGTAAGAACAAGTTACGTCATTGCCCTTACACATTCTATTCGCACATATTGTACGCGCAATCAGTATGCTCACACGTGCGCGTAATTTACCACTGAAAAATACAATATCCCTCTAGTCGAAAGAAAGTCTTTCTTTTTATAATTTCGACGTTTCACCGCACGAAGAGTCATATTATTGCGATTGCAAAAAGCTTATGATATTCCTCGCGAAAAACTGAACCGATAATGCGGGATAAGTTTTTCCGTGACAACGCTTCATTACCGAGATAATTAATTCCGAAGACTGCAGAGCGAGAACTCGGCGCGTCTGACCGTGGCTGTCCGTTTTCCCTGCGACTCGGTGCTCGCCGTTAAGTGTCTCCTTCGAGCCTAATTATCTCGAAAAGGAAGGGTCGCACGGAAAACCATAATCTCACATTTTTTACGCAGTTTTTCCCGCAGAATTCGCCCGTCCCATCGCCGATCCCGCTGGTGGCGCGATACGCTCAGTACCGTTCGATTATTGTGATATCTTGCTCTTCGTATTCTTTAGCCGGTTCAATCCACGGATCCACTTTCGTTTCTCGCGTATTAATTTCGCGTTTCGATTATAATCTAAATATCTTCCAACTGTTTGGGGAACGACGTCCGCGCGTGTCCCGACGCGAGAAGGGACCGCCAAGACTGGTGAACTGAAACCGAAATTTCAACGTATCTATTTGCTCCCTAAACACCACCGCCTAGAAGTAACGTTCGGTTATTTAGCGTTATATTTCTTATCATTATCGCCACGATATTGTTTTTTGTGAATGTAATCGTTGTGTTACAACATTCTCTCTCCCCCATCTTTCCTTGCTGCCGGACCCGAAGGAGGAGAAAAGGTGACGAGTTTCGGAGCACCTAAATCCACGATTGCTATCACTAAATAATAATCAAATGAACCAAAAAAAAAAAAAAAAAAACAAAAAAAAAAGTAACAATAAGAATAAAGACAAAAAATATTGGGCAGAAAAGATCTTCACAGACACCACACCAAAAAAAAAAAAAGACAAAATAATTGCAAGAAAAAAAAGCAAAAGCAAAAAAATATATATATATGAGAAAGATCCAGTCACTGGCAACGCCCACCCACCCACAACCCACGTCACGCCCGACCACTCGTGCACCGGAATGTGCATGCGCATGCATTTTTCCCTGCCTGCATCCGTTTATTCGTTATTACAAAAATATATATATATATATATATATAATAATTATTATATGTGTTATATATATATATATATATGTACGTACGTACACGTGTACCGAAACCGAACAGATACTTCGATATCTCGTACGTTCGAGTTGTACGTATTCTGCCTTACGTTAAAATTGTTTTTAACTAGCCTCCTTGTGTTTCCTTTGATTTAGTTCGTGATTAACGTTGCGTGTCTTTTTTACGTCGTTGTTGCACGTTCTTGCTGTACGGCGGTCCGTCAACGTCGTCGGACCAGTTGCAAACGGAAATCATGGCGAGAGAGGAGAAAAAACCTCGCCAGCTCGGTGCATCGCCTGGCGAAAGGAGTCGAAGAAAATTGCTTACTTGTTATCTTCCGAAACGAATATAACCGGTCACAAAATTCTAAGTCGCTTCTCGAAACCACCTAGCAGCTCCTCGAGAATCTAAACCACTTGAAACACTCTAAATCACTTTGTGTTCTCTCGCGATGTTCTGTAATCCGTAACAATGCTTGCTAACAAGATTTCGAGGATGCGTCTACGGTCTAAAAAGAGTGCAACAAGCAGCTCGCAACATCTTACGGTTCTCTCGAGAAAAGAAAGAATAACTTCGGAAACTGTCGAAACGGAAAGGTGGAGACTTACAATTTTCTCCATCGGTTTGAAATTCGAATTTCTTACAAATACGGATTACGATCGTAATTCCAAGTGGTTCGCCTTCGAAGGGCAAGAATCACGGTTAAACTCCCCGGTGGATATGATCCTCTCCGCGAGAAAGTAGAAATGATTGTGAAAAGTGACGGTAAGCAATTGAAATTCGACTCCGTTCGATCTCGGGTAAGAGCAACATATTCCGACGAAGTTGAGGGGTCCGTCGACCCGCGAGCCGCCACCGCAAAGACCACTCTAACGCTCTCTCTGTCCTACCCATAGACCTAGAAAAAGCCGAGTACCAGGTCTAAACCTGCTGCGTGAGATCCTGACCCCGGACACGCCGGACTCGTGCCGGGGTCGTCCGCTGGGTAAGATCTCTCGCGCGGCTGACGGCCGGTTCGTCGTGGCGGATTCGGTGCTGAGCTCGGCGAACAACAGCATCCTGGACGCGTCGAGCAGCGACGACGGTGGTTTCCTGCCGAAGCAACGTCTGAAATCGTCCTGGCGTCGACCACTGGTCGGCACGAGTCAGCTGAGCCTGCGTTCGGACGGCAGCGGCGTGTCGATCAACGGGGGTCTGCCATCGATGCTGCACAACCACCATCACCTTCACCACGGAACCGTGAACTCCCTGGCAAGAATCGCGCCGGCGATCTGCACGGTTTCCTCGCCCAGGTTCCTGGCGAGCTCGCCGAGCGGTCCTCAAGTGCCGTGGACGCCTCTGTACTTCAGCGATCTCAGCTCGGTCCGTCAACCGTCGTCGGGCGAGCGGTCGTTCCCGACCCCGCCGGACTATCTGCAACTGAGATCGATGCACCAGAGGTACAGCCAGGAGCTGCCCTCTCTGAAGGCGATCCACGCGGAGTCCAGGAGGTTCGTCCCTGTCCAACCTCTGGCCACGTCCTCGCCCCCGCAGCCTGCAGGTAGGCCGAGGGCGAGGCTGCCTCCTAGACACGCGAGGCACGCGAGGTCCGCCCCCGAGCTAGCCGCGTCCCCGGACCTCGAAACATCCCCGGAAAGCAGATCGAGCAGTTCCGGTTTCGGCTCGAAGAATACATCTCAGCAGAATCAGAGCTCGAGGAGCGGTAGCACCGTCGCCGAATGGAGACCGCCCCCTTACAGACCACCCCCACCGCCGCTGGTTGGCCGATGGCTCGAGCTGCAGGACCAGGCGAAGCTGACCGGCCACCACGTTGGCCACACCCACATCCAGAACGCGGTCGACGCCGGCAGCGTCGACGGCCACTACGAGTTCGACCCCGTCTCCTGCACGCCCACGCCCACCTCCGCGTCCACGCCCACGAGGGAGGAGCGACCGCCGGTTCATCAAATCCACGCGATCCACGTGCCGCACATCCATCAGGTTCACACGGTGCATCATCAACCGGCCAGATACACCAGGGACAACATCGAGGCGAGAGTGCAGGCGATGAAGGCGGAGTTCCATCAGTTCCGGCAACGGCAGGCAAGGCGACGACAGAGCGCTCATTTGGAGAGCGCCTGCTGACGCCAGTGGTACCAGGACGGTTCCTGCAGGACTTCCCTCCCGAGAGGACACCGACCTGCCAACCGATCCTCCAGGTTTCCGAACAGAGGACAAAACGGACGACATCTCGCCAGGCTGATCGAGAACGTGGCCGAGCTGAGGCGGCACGACGGAACGCGATGCTACGGTGATCGCTCGGAGATCGATCGATCGACCGCCAACAGGATCGTCAACTTCAAGTCAATTCATCTGCCCGAGGCAACTGTTGCGACCGCAGGATACGGCAGTCTTCGCTCGTCCTTTGGACGAGCTATGTAGCAGGAAGAGCAGCAGACGATGAGAATCATCGATCGAACACGAGATCGGAGGAGGTTAGAGTTTTAGAGAGAAGAGATTATTTCGAGGATCGAGCAACGATCACGGTCGATCGTTGACGCGATCGCTGGTCGTGTCCTCGAGTGCACCGACCATGCCTAAGTCCGGTCAGGACTATGTTTCGAGGAGACTACGTCAGAGTGGAGAAGAAAGTTGGAGGATGGAAGAGGATCGAGGCGCGCACCGTTCGCTGGGAAACCGTGTGCATGCCACTCCCAAAGAAACTGTACCGTGCTCTCCGTAACCCTTTCGATGCGTCAGACCGACAGTTTTAAGATTAAACCTAACACACACCGTTAACATTTACGCATTAAGTGATCATTCACGAGGGGAGAGAACAAGAACACACACGAAAAACGGAAGCGGAGGGAGGACACGCTGCGACAGCGACACATCTACAGGCATTCACACACGCGTACACGAAACACGCACACACAGAGACACAGGTGACACACAGGTACACGTATACAAGCGAATTATACCGAAACTCGTTGCAAACGAGTAACACACACAGACACTGGCCGTTCTATTTGCATACGTACACACACCGTTCGGATGGACACCAGACGAAGGAGGAAGATACCCAGAAGAAAAAAAGACACGGAGAAAAAATGAAAAAAAAAGAAGAGATGATAACAAAGAATAATAATAATAAAAAAAAGAAGATGAAGATGATAAAACAGACGTAAGAATTAAGTAATTATATCGAATGAGCGATTAATGGACTCGTGAAACGTGATATTAGGCCGAAGCTTGCCTCGAGATTGCTTAAGGACTCACTCGTACTGCACTGCCTGTTTAGGGTTTCGCTAGCGACCCAACATATTATCGGCACAATAATTTTTCTTAAGCAACGTAAAAACGAGAAAATAAAAAAAGATTATGGTTACGAACGAAACAAACACGGAAGAACGAGAAGGAGGAGGGTTAAGACACACCGAGGACATCACGTACATGTATACACACATACAGGACGCGTAACACATACACACACACACACAGCAAAGTAATTAAAATCGTAGGACGAGCGCGTGCGATTAATCTCGAAACGAGAAAAAGACCGTTCGCGATTCTTTTCTGCGCGTGGATCGCGTGACATTTAATATAGAAAAACCGTCGGGCCTCTTTCGCTCGGTACGAACGCAATTCGGGATCGCGACACACATACACACAGAAAGGCACGCGCGCATGTATACATATACGGAAGACACATATACACATACACACATATGAATCCTCGAGAAGAACTGCCAACATGATCGACGAAATGGAGAGAGAGAGAGAGAGATATTTATAGAAGGGAAACAACGTCGATCGAACGTCGTCGTCGTCGTCGTCGAAGATCGTCGTCGTCGTCGAAGATCGTCGTAGATCGTCGTAGATCGTCGTAGATCGAACTCGCGGGGAGCTGAAGAGGCCCTAATTCTTCGAGAGACACGCGAAGGCTGCGTTTAGGCGATCACTTTGATTATCGAGAGTCGTATGTTTGACAATGTAGCCATAGGTTTCGAGATTGCTACGGAGGGACAATGATTTTTGTGTGTGTGCTTGTGTGTATGGGTGTATGTGTGTATGTGCGTGTGTGGAAAAGAGAGAGAGAGAGAGAGAGAGAGAGAGAGAGAGAGAGAGCGACGTTGAGAAATATTGTTGAAGCACGTGATACACGCGCATACAGCAAGTTTTTGAGGGCAGATGCACCACCCCGGATTTGCGCGACGATCTGGTCTGACTTCCGTTTCAGGGGATTTTGAGATTGTAGTTTGAGGCGGTTTGATTGAGGTATATGAGGCCGATGGTTTGGGATTGTTGAGAGTAAGGGTATTTGGGTAAAATTGTGTATGTAGATGGATTGAGACAGAAGAGGTCTGCTTCTGGGGTCCTTTTTGCAAAGAATGTTTCTATTCGTGCAAATTTTGATTGAAGAAGCTCGTCGATGATTGAGTTGAATGGGAACATGCAGTTGGAGGGGTGTAAAATTGTTTAAGAATTTTGGTTTGTTGGTTTTGGGGATGTTGCAAGTAGTATGAAAGGGTTTATGTAAAATGAGAATTCTATCTGCAGATGAATTCAGGAAGAAGAATTCTTTGATCGACTGGTACTCTGGTTTTGAGGGCCTTCGTGCAAAGAATCTTCATGCAAATTTTGATTGAAGAAGTTCGTCGATGATTGAGTGGGTAGTTGTTTTGAGTTGAATGGGAATGTGGGAGGGATGTGAGATTGTTGGAGAATTTTAGTTTGTTGGGTTTGATGGCTTGAGATGTTGCTAGTGGAGTGAGGATACTTGGGTGAGATTGTATCTGCAGGTGAATTCAGATCGAAGGGGTTTTTGAATGATGTTGCGAGGGCCTTTGTGCAAAGAATGTTTCTATTCGTGCAAATTTTGATTGAAGAAGTTCGTCGATGTTTGAGCTGAATGGGAACTTGCAGTTGGAAGGGTGTAAAATTGTTTAAGAATTTTGGTTTGTTGGTTTGGGGATGTTGCAAATAGTATGAAAGTGTTTACATAAAATAAGAATTCTATCTGCAGATGAATTCAGGAAGACGAATTCTTTGATCGACTGGTACTCTGGTTTTGAGTTCCTTCCTTCCTGCAATGTTTGAGTTGAATAACAAACTATGGTTGAAGGTGTACGAAATCGTCTAAGAACTCCATAGCTTTTGATAGTTCGAGGTTGTTGCAACAAATGTAAAATTCTTCCCACAATCTTCAGCTTGCAGACATCTAAAAAATCGCAGGAGTCTCTGATCGATTTTCAATCTGCCTCTGTAATCAGAAAACTTCTAGTTCTCACTAACTATGCCTCTCCTTAAACCTCTGTCACCGTTCTACAATTTCAAACATCAAAATCATCAGAACGTGCAACATCTGTTCCTAAAATGAAAGATTCTCTCAGTCATTCCCAAAGAAACACGCTCCACTTGGAGAGCCTCTACAAGGAAGACTCTTAAAAACGATCAACAATCATTAAAAATTGATCAACAAATTCCCAACCGTCGGATCTTCGTCGGCTCGAAAACTGGCCGACAGCTGCAACCGCAGAGATCCTCTGGAAAGTCTGGGGAATGCATATCCGGTGGTTGCAGGGGTGATGCGTCTGCACTCTGTGAGGGATGGTATCGTATCGATTCGCCTCGAGACACGAGGTCGAAGGTCGAAGCTCGTGGCCGGGCCCGAGAGCGTCGCGATGGTGAAACACGGGCTAATAATCGAGAAGGAGAACGCAACCTGAACAAAGGGGCCGCGTCCCCGCTTTGTAAAATAATAAACGAACAAAGAAACAACCCTCGGAACCACCGAAGAATCCCGCCATTGAATCTCGCACCACCCCCGAATCCAGATTCCTGCGTTCGAAGACGACGAGAAAAACGATCGGGCACGCTCTCGGACCCGATCCTCCACGCTCGCGGATCGCCACCCGCCCTCGACGTGTCTCCGCCGTCGTTTCACTTTGTTTTTATAGTACAAACACTTATTTATATACGTACGTAATTATACATACATTATATTATATAAAAAGTATTAGCAAGGGTCCTACTCACGATTCAACTATAACGGAGACTCGCGCCGCCGAGAGCCGAAATAAAACGGGAGAAAGTAAAGAGATAAAGCTTGAGAGAGAGAGAGAGAGAGAGAGAGGGAGGGGAAGAGAGTAAGAGAGAGAGAGATCACTGAAAAAGCTCTCTCGCAGTCTAGAAAAAGAGAAATCGTATTCCGCTCGTTCGAAAGTGAGCGGAGCAGTCTTGGCGTGCGTGGGTGTGCGAACCGAAGGACGAGAGGGGGAGAGAGTATGGGAGAGAGTTTGAGAGACAGAGAGAGAGAGAGAGAGAGAGAGAGAGAGAGTATGAAAGTAAGCAAGATTATGCAAGAAAAGCGAGCACGATGAAGAATACACGCGCGTGTCACAGTGGAAGTCGTTCGTGTCGTTCTGAAATTATTGAAAGGTATCGTGAGAGAGAGAGAAAGAGAGAGAAAGAGAGAGACTGTGTGTGTGTATACATGTGCGTATATGTGACGTGTGTATGGATGCGTGAGTATAAGTGTGCAAGAGAACGAATCGCGGCACAGAGGTCCCAGGAGGATGCTAGATAAACAGAGATACTAAAATAAAAAGCAAAAGGGAGGTGACGCGAAAGAGTACCAATATTCTAAAGTAATTCTAATGGTTGACTTAATAATTTGATAATTAATTGATATTGTAAATCGTAAACGACCGTAGCGTGTAGCGTATTAATCAACGAGAACGACGAACGCGGCGACGATTCACTCCATTACGTTAATTACGTACTGCCCGGGATTTCGAGAGGAAAATGGAGCGACAGAGCGGGGAGAGAACTCGTGAACTCGAGACAGAGACACAGAGAGAGAGAGAAAACAAGAGAGTAAGAGAGAGAGACAGTATGAGAGAGGAGAGAGAGAGAGAGAGAAAGAGAGAGTGTCACGCAGAATCGCGTTTCGATCGGTCGTGTCGCCGATTGTACAATTATAGCAAACAGCGTTTCCGATCTTCTGCTATATACATGCGTATGTAACATATGTACATACATATGTGATGTATATATATATATGTGAACTAATTGCGTGCGTATCGTCATCGAAGCAGCTCGCGGAAAAGAAAGAGGGGTCGGTTCTCGCGATAAGGGTGAGAGCGAGAACGAAAATTTATCACGAGCGAAAAGAGGGAAAAATCGCGTTGATCGAGAAAGCTCGCGATTCGAGGTTTCTCGTCGTTGTTCATCGTTTCGATATCACGGGGGAGGGAGGAGGGAGGGAGGGGTGGCTTGGAGCGAAAGATCGAGGAACATTTTTTTTGTACGATCGTCGAACGCTGCGAACCACGTTTTCCTCCGCCCCCCTCCCCGGCCGAATTTTCCGAGGATCGACGAGATCGACGTTTCTCCGTCGACTCTGAGGAAAATCGGGACCGATCATTTTTTTTCCCCCCGATTTTCCCCTCCCCCGAATCTTCTCGGCCCCGCCCCCCCCCTCCGTCGGGTGGAGAGAAACCAATCGACATAGGCGTATAAGTAACGTGTAGATATATCATAGTTAGATACAACGATCTCAAGAGAACGCGCGCGGAAAACGAGAGAGAACGAGAGAGAGAGAGAGAGAGAGAGAGAGAGAAATTGTGCACACGATCGCTCGGATCGGTTGTCGCTTCGAGGATCGGGCGCGATTCGAAAGTGTTTTTTCCGAGAGTGTCTGCCTGTCTGCTCTGTGTGCGCGCGCGCGAGAGAGAGAGAGATTAGGGTAATATTATATGTGTGTATACAGAAATATTTGATCTGGAGAGAGAGAGAGAGAGGGAATTAGAGAGAGAATGGACGCTGGTTCCGCGCGATCGCGTGTTATGAATAATATGGTTGAATCGTGAATTCGTTCGTGTAACGTTCGTCATCAACAATCATTACCGATAACTTCGTTTCACGTCGTCGTCTACTCCTTTCGTTCCGCAAATGGCCTTTTTCTTCTTCTTCTTCTTCTTCTTCTTCTTCGAACTGTGCTTGAAACCTCGTGCAACCGCTCCCAAAAACCCTTTCACCCCTCTTCTTTTCCTTGATTCGAGTTCGTGTGTTTTTCTTGAACGGAGTTCGATTGTTTAGCGTTCGCGATGTACACGCATACACAGAAAGAGAGATAGATAGATAGATAGAAAGAGAGAGAGGGAGATGTATACGAATACGCAGACCCGTGTATACGTCCCTGGTAGATTTCGTTTCGAGTTCGAGCGAGAAAGACACCGCCGGATGGGCACGGATGAAAGTAATTTAGGTATTCGCTGTTTACGTACCTGAGAGCCATCCTAGGCATAGCGTATCTCACGAGAAGAGTGGACATTCTCATACGTCGGAGAGAGAAAGAGAGAGAGAGAGAAATGGCGGTGAAAGAGAAAACAGGATACGAGCAGCAGAACTCGCGACGCGGTTTAGAATCGAGCGAACGATCGACGTTTTTACGTTTTTATGTTTTAACGATCACGGGATTTTTGATTGAGTTCAGACGTATAGTCGAGGGTTGCCAGTTGCGGTCGCGATCGAAAGCGTACAGGTCGATTTGAAACGGTTCGACGCGAGAATCGATTCTAGAAAGCTTTCCGAAAGAGAAATCGATCGATGTGTTCAGAAATTTAATGCAGTCGGTGTGGAATACTGTCGGGGACGATGGAGATTTTATCTCTCTGAATTATTTGCGAGAATTCGCATCAAACAACATCGAACCTCCTCGCAGAGGTGGCTTACAGTGGCTCCAGAGTAGAAATTGTGCGAGTTCGATCATGCTCGTCAAACACCCTCTGACACAGCCTTTCAAACTGGCGCAAACCAGGTTCGTTAAAAAATAATTCACAACCGTTTCTCCGTTAATAAATCGTGCCTCGATGTTTTCATCATCTCCTCGCAGAGGTGGCTCGCAATGGCTCCAGAGCAGAAATCATACGAGTTCGAACATACTCGTCAAACATCGTTAAACTGACCCAAATCAGACTTCGTCGAAAATAATTCACAACAATTTTTCCAGCAGTAAAATTAGTACGCTCTCGCCATCTCCTCGCAGTGGCTCCGAAGTCAGAAATCGTGTGAGTACGATCATGCTCGTCAAACATCATAAAACTCACCCAAACCAGGTTTCTTCGAAAATAATCCACAACCGTTTCTCCATTAATAAATTGTGCCTCGATATTTTCACTATCTCCTCGCAGAGGTGGCTCGCAATGGCTCCAGAGCAGAAATCATACGAGTTCGAACATACTCGTCAAACATCGTTAAACTGACCCAAATCAGACTTCGTCGAAAATAATTCACAACAATTTTTCCAGCAATAAAATTCGTACCTCGATGCTCTCGCCATCTTCTCGCAATGGCTCCAGAGTAGAAATCATACGAGTTCGAACATGCTCGTCAAACATCGTTAAACTGACCCAAACCAAACCTTGTCGAAAATAATTCACAACAATTTTTCCAGCAGTAAAATTCGTACGCTCTCGCCATCTCCTCGCAGTGGCTCCGGAGTCAGAAATCGTACGAATTCGAGCATGCCAGTGAAACATCGTGAAACACGCGCAAACTTTCGGACCGGTTTATTCGAAAATAAAAACCGCTTGTCGATCAGAAAATCGTACAAATTCACGCAATCCGCGTCAGACAACGTCGATCAGGATAGACCCGTCGTATCGCCAACCGCGTCGAACATAATCAGCGGCAGAATTCCAAAGTATTCACACACACGTACACAAAACACAGGCGGTCGCGCGCGCGCGCAACGGTGACGTTCTTCTGTACCGCCTTTTGTCCCCCCACTATTTTCTCGCTTGTCCTTTTTCCCCGCCCCTTTTACGTCCTGTACGCGCGACACGAACAACGGACGAGACGAAAGAGAAGGATAGAATGAAATCGAAGTCAGTGTAAGAGCGAATGAGAGCAAGAGAGAGAGAGACAGAGAGAAAGAGACAGAGAGAGAAAGAGAGGAATAGAATGAGAGGCGCGTTTTTCGTTTGTAGATCGCGAGTGCTCGCTTAACCACCCTCCATTTTTCACCGTTTTATTGATCGACCTATGCTTCTCTCGCGAAACCTCTCCCCCCGCCCTACCCCCTACCCCCCCACGAGAACAACTCCAAGACGTACTAACCTAGGACAAATTGTAGACAATTTATTATCAAATAAAATGGAAAAATAAAGCGACATTTGAAAGGAAACAAGGAGAGAGTGTCTGTCTCTGTTGTACACAGGGTTGAGATACCGAGGCGTGGGCGACGAGCTGTCTACGTCCTTAAAGGGCCCGTTTTGCCCCGAGGGGCAACGTCTCTTCTACGTATACATATGGGAGAATCTTCACTGTCGCGTTCGATTTTCAAGGAACGCCTCCAACGTGTAGGCGTGGCCTCGTTGCCCCCGAGGAGGCGTGGCTTTAGGCGCGGACGGAGCTCGGGCCCGGTGCCCCGCGGGGCGGAGCCTTCGCTCACGCCGCGATCTACGTTCAATCCTGATCCTCTTTGATTATAGTGAAACGTGTGCGATCCGCGGACTCGATTCGACTTGCAAACGATCGACTGCAAGAGCATATAGGAGTAGAACGTTACGGCAAAAAAAAAACAATTATAAGACACGTATATATGTATATGTATATGTATATACACGTATATGCACGTCGCACTTGTCCGGTATCGAGCGGAATTCGATTTACGGTCGTAGGGACTGAGAACGAGGCTTAGAAAGCCGTCGCCACACACCTTGCCCGGCTTTTTAAAGAAAACGAACAACTATAATTATATAACTATACTGTATAATATATTATATTACCGTGTATTAATATAATATATTACCGTTAGTACCGTATACATATAAATATATATATATATATAATATATACATATACCATAGTTTATAACGTTCAAATTTAATAAATACAAACGTTATTTTAGAACATCTGTCTCCCGTGATATGTCCAGCGACTTCGATTCAACCCTTCTTCGACAGGCCCCACAATTCTTTCGTAAGACCCAATTCGTTTCGCCAACTCACAATTTTTCTTTAGCATTACCAATCTCTTTGCACCTTTTTTCCAGACCACCTTCAGCGAGGTCCAAACCGTTTTCCTACGGGCCCAAAAATATCGCCGTGGGTCCCACAAATTTTCTGGACGTCCCATTCATTTCTAGAAGGTTTGATATATATCCAAGGTACCGTTTATCTTTCTCATAGATTCCTTTCATACATTTCAAAAGGCCCTACAATTTTTTTACAAGTCCCAAAGTATTCTCACAAGCTTTGCAAAATTTTCTGTAGGCCCAGAAATATTTCTATGGTTCCTACAAATTTTCTAAAGCTCTCAACCATTATTAGAAGTTTCAATAACTTTCCAACATACTATTCAACTTTATTATAGGTCCCACATTTTCCTGCGCTCTAGCAATGTTCCTTTCATACATTTCAGAAGGCCCTACAATTTTTTTACAAGTCCCAAAGTATTCTCACAATCTTCGCAAAATTTATCCAGACCCCAAGATGATTTTCGTATCACTTACAATTTTCTGATTGACTGTAGAAATTATTTAGAGATTCTACAATATGTCTATAGGTCCCAATATTATCCATGAGGCCCCACAACATTTCTACAAATCCTAAAAGATTTTCATCCATCCTGAAACGTGTAATCCTAAACTGTTGAAAACTATCCAATGGCTGCCACAACGTTCGCACAAGACCCACGGCGTCCCCATCGGTCCCAAAAGTTTCTTAGGGTCCCGGACACAGTGCTCGCGACATCTGTCACACCGAAACAGCCATGAACTCGTTCCGACTAGAGAGAAGACACAATCTGGCGCTCGTCGGCCGCGTTCGAGCTTTATCCAGAAATCTGCGAATTTACGAGAGCACGGGCAGAAAATTGCTGGGCAAGGCAGAAAGATCAATTAGCGAGCAATGTCGGCCGATGGTAACGAGGCCAGTCTCTCTGCCTGGAACCGCGCGTGTTGGCACAGCGTGTGTCTCTGATCGGCACCGACAAGAAACAAGGAATCTCGGTCTGACCGTAATTCACCGAGAGGCTGCGTGCGGGTCGCTGCTAAACGCGCGAAGAAGGGACGACGTTTGCGCAACGCGTCTACGACACTGATTACCGAGAATTACCGCAATTTCCATGATTTCCCTCGATGCGAGGCGTCATCGCGAGAAATTGTCGATCCCCTCGCGATGATGCCCGACCAACGCCTGGTCCACGAACTGTGCCGATAGGGTGGCCCTTCGCAACCCTTAAATGGTAAATCAAAGATGCTTCTGCAAAAGTTGCTGCCACTCAGACATTTTGTAACATTTTACTATGGAAAAATTCTTCGTAGTCGTTCAATAGATGCACTTTTATCCATGGTGATTGTTTAATAAAGAAACCCACTCTGTCCCTAAAAAACAAATCCTTAAAATTGTGTAACTTTGCAGATTGTTGGCCGAACACACAATCGCGAGACATCGTATTTTGGGAAAGATGCCACTCGGTCAGTTCGTATCATTTTGATACATAAAAATTACTGAAAGTAGTTCAACACGTGCACTTTTACGTAAGCCAATTGTTTAATAAATAAGTCGACCGAGATCCCCCAGAAAAAATTGCTACATGTCGCGAAGTTTTGCTGACGATAGACTCAGAAACACATTACAGTCAGGAAAACAGCTTTAGTGAATGTGGCTGTTGCTCGGCCATTTTGTAAAATTTAGCTACACAAAAATTCTTGTAAGTAGTTCAATACGTGCACTTTTACGTAAGCTAATTGTTTAATTAACAAGTCAACCGTGTTCCTAAAAATAAATTCGTAAAAATTGTATTTTCTTCAGATTGTTGCAAACATAAACCTAGTACAGTCAGGATATCATAGTTTGGGAAGAATCCTACCACTCGGCCATTTTGTAAAATTTAGCTACACAAAAATTCCTGAATGTAGTTCAATACGTGCACTTTCACGTAAGCTAATTGTTTAATTAACAAGTCAACTGTATTCCTAAAAATAAATTCCTAAAGATTGTATTTTCTTCAGATTGTTGATGCAAACACAAACCTAGTACATAGTTTGAGAATCCTACCACTCGGCCATTTTGTAAAATTTAGCTACACAAAAATTCCTGTAAGTAGTTCAATACACGCACTTTTACGTAAGCTAATTGTTAAATGAAGAAGCTGACCGAGTTCCCAAAAAGAAATTCCTAAAGCTGGCGTATTCCCCAGGCTGTCGCGTTAACATGTCGAACGGAAGCATGTGGTTGGTCGCGGAGGACTTTTCGCATGGGAATAGTGTTTGGCGGAAAACAATAGGGTCTGGCGACGTTTGTTCACGGCGAATTCATTGGTCGCATGGCAGGGGGACCAGGAACAAGTCGTCCGTTCCCTTGTATGGCTCGTCGATGAAATAATACGGTCGGTATCATTATGCACGCATTTATTTCCAGTGTCCCGGGCACGTCCAATCCTGGATCGTGATCCATGCGAATGGATCCATTATCTCAACAGCGTGACAAGGTTGTGGGCAGTCTGCTAATGCGGCAAGGGACGGATGTGACGTAATCTGAGGTCACCCACGCAAATGGCGCGCGACTCTGCCGACACTGACGGTTTCGCAGTCTCGTCCACGTCGTCGACGATCCGTCGACGTATCGTCGATCGACGCTCAATACCACAGTAACGAAAAAACAAAAAGTAAATGGCGGTTCCAGTGGCATTTCGTCTCTTACACTGCTAGCTAATAAACCGTAGGCCCTAACCTCGAAACGTTTCGCAACCTTTTCCGCAGCCATTTTGTTCCGGAAACTGACCCGGCGTACTCTGACTGGTGACTCGAAAAACATTTAAACAATTTAGAATACGACGGCTAGTTCGTTTTATATCGAAAATCTTAATTGTTCGTTTAAACGTTCAGTTTGGAATATTTATTGTTTTGAACCAAAGAAAGGTTCAGTGAACTAAATCTCTTTAGGATTCGTGAGACGCGACAAGATTGAGATAGCAATCAGTATAATGCACCTAGATTGACTTACATCAGTTTAATTCCTTATAGAAATTACCAGAGTGCCCGCGGCCATTGAGGGTTGACACAATTTTCGTCGCAGACACAAATAAATAAATTCACTTTTATTGTACAGACTGCTTAAAGAAAGGCGTGCCTCGACGTCGCATAGTACTCGGGCAGAGTATGTTATACTTCAGTATAGCATATAATTCAGTGCAGAATTTTTTAAACAAATTCAAGGGAGCAAAGAATACCAATAAATACGAAACCAGAATTTTTCAGTAGTCACTGTTGAATCGCATAATCGACGCCATTTTCTTATTTCTTGAAAGTGACCCAGGGCTTTTTAAGAATAGAGGTCTCAAGGTTTAAAACGAGCCCAAGACGAATATCGTAGGATTGTTTATTACAAAGTTATGAATTTACAAAGTTTGCAAATATGAAACCGGAATTTGGATGAAGTGGATGAAGATGATACAATACTTTGTTTATAGAAAAATGAATTGTTTATAGAAAAATTCGAGGTCCAGCAGCGCGAAAATTCTTTCGAAGCAAGAGACATAGCTAATTCTCCATAGGAACGTGGCACGATGGCAGATACCCGCGACCGGAAGTCGGTGTCTTCGTTTATGAGAGCGCCGCGAGCGGCAATTACGTTAAGTGGGCGTATAAATAAAGGGAGGGGTCTTCGTCGATGTTAGCCGGTTACACCTATCGCGCGAATCTTTTCGCTGTTCGATGGACAGACCCGTACCGATAGCCAGAGTGCCGAATCGACGATAAAAATAGAAGAGGTCAATAGCTGTCAATTGGCTCGATGAAAACTGAAACGGCTCAGAAATTTAAGGTCCATTTAGGCCCATTCGAGTAGTGCTCGGCCGTGTCTAAGGCTCGCGGGCCGAGCTTTTGTCGTTGACGGTTGTCAAAGGGTCCCAGACGATGGACCCTTTAAACGGGCCCCTTAATTCCCTTGAATCGGCCCCGACCACGGAACATTGAATGCGGAGGATTGAATGCGAAGATAATGCTTCCGTTCGACGCCGAGGAACGCGCAATCGTAGTCGTGTTACAGTCGCCAGGGACCATGATTTTTGCGTTAGGTGCTGGTGAACATGCCCCCTCACCTCGACTGGACATCCTAAAATTTCTAAGTATATTTTTCCGACCATTGTTCGTAGTCCCTCGAACATAATTCTGTAAATACTCTCGTTAAAATTTACTAACGATTTGTTTCTGCAACTTACTAATAAATTTTAGACTGCAGACTAATGTTTATTTAAGTAGCATCTAGTTTCGTGTTCCCATGAACAATTTATTTGTTCGTTTATTAAATTGAGGCGGAAAGTTTTATTTGGCCTAAAGGTCCCCAATCCTTAGGCGTAAAAACTCCCGCCAAAAATATAGCACGTGTTCGGACTTCGTGTGTAACAATTTCCTTTTCCAAAATTCTTTTATATTCACATAACTGAGTTCCTCCCTTCTCTGCATAATATATTTGTTTAATATTCTGATGAATAGCAGCCTCATATAAGGAACAATTAATTTATTAAATATTGCCAGGCAATTTTATTTAGCATAAAGGTCCCCAACGTATAGGTATAAAAATCTCCCCTCAAAAATATAGCACTGTTCATCCTGAATAATTTAATTTTACACAAACTCCACAAGAAAAAATCGCACCCACTTTATACAACATTCCAAACGTCTTTAACAATTTTCTAAATTATTTTATATTCAGATAATCGAATTCCTCCCTGCATAATATATTTGTTTAATGTTCTGACGATTAGCAGCCTCATGCAAGGAACAATTAATTTATTAAATATTGCCAGGCAATTTAATTTAGCATAAAGGTCCCCAACGTATAGGTATAAAAATCTCCCCTCAAAAATATAGCACTGTTCATCCTGAATAACTTTATTTTACACAAACTCCACAAGAAAAAAGCTCACCCACTTCATGCAACATTCCAAACGTCTTTAATAATTTTTTAAATTATTTTATATTCAGATAATCGAATTCCTCCCTGCATAATATATTTGTTTAATGTTCTGACGATTAGCAGCCTCATGCAAGGAACAATTAATTTATTAAATATTGCCAGGCAATTTAATTTAGCATAAAGGTCCCCAACGTATAGCTATAAAAATCGCACCCACTTTATACAACATTCACAACAACATTAAACAATTTTCTAAATTATTTTATATTCAGATAACCGAGTTCCTCCCCGCAGAATATATTTGTTTAATGTTCTGACGATTAGCAGCCTTATGCAAGGAACAATTAATTTATTAAATATTGCCAGGCAATTTAATTTAGCATAAAGGTCCCCAACGTATAG
>CM052096.1:2606875-2620775 GCA_028453745.1 Agapostemon virescens | reverse complement strand
GAACCATATCACAGTACATTTTAAACAAATTCCCTAACACCGTTACCAAGTTACAAAACGATTCTCCCTTTCCCTTCCTGTTCATGAAAATAAATATAATTGTACACAAAATTCAGAAATTTTTAAACGTTCCTATTTCATAAACAAATTATGAACGATCACTATGATGACTTAAACAGCCTCTTATTATCCTTGAACTACATCGTACTACATTTTAAACAAATTCCTGAACATCGTTATCAAGTTGATTATTAATAAAAATTGTAAATTAACGTCTGATCGTGTTCGCCTTACGTGACCGATTAAAGGTGGTGGTTAACTTCTCCAGATTTCCAGAGCGTCCTCCGGCAGGTTCGTTTCTCGGTCGGAAACCTAATTACCGACTGCACCACTCGGAACAACGACTTCCCCCATCGCGGGATTTGCATTTCCTTGTTGTTCGCGCTGCCAGGAAAAATAATTAACCCGGTGGCCGCGGAGGAGAAGAAAAAGGAGAAACTGCCGGTGTCCGCTGTTTTTATTTTCGCGAGCGAAGGGAACGACGGGGAAACCGTTCTCCGTGCGAGAACCGGAGAAATATTCGGTGGGACCTCTCCCGGTGGGAAACCTGCCAGGTTGCGGGCAACTTTCGCAAACCTCGGATAGGGTGTTCCTCTAGCGGATGTTTCAGGGAAACGGGGATGGGAAGGGGAGCAAGAGTCAGTTTTCCCGTGGGAGTGAATGTCTTCCCGAGCGGAAACGCCGCCACGGAGAAATTGAATTGCAAGAGGACTCTATTTCCCTGTTTCTCGAACGCGCGTCGCCTACTGGGTGTCCCCCGGAACGCGCGTCGAAGTTAGGTTTATGCGAAAACCGCGGAATATTCGCGGTCGCCCAGAAAATCGAGGAAGATCGAAACATTTCATAAAATTATTTTATCGGCTCATCAACTGTTGCCCTCCACTCATTTCCCGAATGATTTATGCGTGTTTTCAAGGGAAACCTTCGCGAATATCTAGTTAATTTTTAACCACGGGGAAAACTGCGACAGGTGAACAGAAAAATTCATAAACGATAGGAGATGAGATCAAAATCTTGAAAAATGTAACCTTGGGGGTAACTTTACTTTGGGGGGTAAAAAGTACATATTCAAGAGGTGAAATACCCCGTGCCTGATTTATTAAGACGATCGGAGAAGACTATTATTCGTTCACTTTATTGTTTATTTCGCCTAAGCAAAAATTACCAACCGTTGTTCTCGAAGGTTCGGCAATAATTTTTAGAGGCACGACAAGAAGAACGTCGAGTACGTTGTTCTTCTAATGTAAGCCGGTGATATATTGGACACCCGGTATAAACGGGCTCCTTTCTCGTTTTCCGGCCCTCGTCCCTCTCCCTTCAACTCATCCCTTCGCCGTCCGCGCAGTTGACTCCTGTCTCCATTTGTTTCATTAAATTACGCTACACTCCGCGCCCCGGCGACTTCTCCCTTGAAACGTTCATTCCCCCACCTCAACTCCAAGATTCGCGTCAACTGGCCCGCCTCTTCCTATCCCCCACCCTGTCCTAAGCTCCGCCCCCGTCGCGTCACTTGACCTCTTTCGAAAATAGAGGAGCCAGGAAGAAAAACTCAACTCGTTACCCTCGCTTCGTTGAACCCCCTTCCCTTGCCCCCCGAGAGCATTAGCACATTTTTACGCGAACGTTTCTTTATTTTCCGCTTCGTTTTTCGGTCTTATCTTTTTTACTTTTTGCTGGGCGGCGCGATCGCGAACCAATCAACGCCCGCGATGGGTAAAAAGCTTTTACGGTGGTTGCTTACGCTTTTATTTTTTTTTTTAAAGTATTTCTTGTGATGGCGAGGGTCGTGTGGAATAGTATACAAAGTTGTGAAATTTTTAAACGCTTATATTTTATAAACAAATTATGGACGATCACTATAATGACTTAAACTGCCTCTAATTATCCCTGAACCATATCACAGTACATTTTAAATAAATTCCCTAACACCGTTACCAAGTTACAAAACGATTCTTCCTTTCCCTTCCTGCTCATGAAGATACATATAATTGTACAGAAAATTGAGGAATTTTTAAACGCTTATATTTTATAAACAAATTATGGACGACCACTATGATGACTTAAACAGCCTCTAATTATCCCTCAACCATATCACAGTACATTTTAAGTAAATTCCCTAACACCGTTTCCAAGTTACAAAACGATTCTCCCTTTCCCTTCCAGTTCATGAAGGTACATATAATTGTACATAAAATTGAGAAATTTTTAAACGCTTATATTTCATAAACAAATTACGGACGACCACTATGATGACTTAAACAGTCTCTTATTATCCCTGAACCATATCGCAGTACATTTTAAACAAATTCCCTAACACCGTTACCAAGTTACAAAACGATTCTCCCTTTCCCTTCCTGTTCATGAAGATACATATAATTGTACACAAAATTGAGAAATGTTCAAACGCTTATATTTTATAAACAAATTATGAACGACCACTATGATAACTTAAACAGCCTCTTATTATCCCTGAACCATATCACAGTACATTTTAAACAAATTCTCTAACACCCAACGCCACCCTAAGTGTCTTCAATTATTTCACAAATTGAACCTTGCCACGTTTGAGAAAACTGTGATCTCACCCCTGAAACTTAAAGAACAAGCGTCCTTCCGTCCCCCCGATAGCAATTCGGTTCCAGAGCAGTGATTTCACTGGCGGGCAAGCGTTCTCGCGAGTCCGCCGTTATATTTGAAAATTGAAACAGCCCTTGGCAGATAGAAAAACCGCGTATACGGTGGATCCAGGCGAAGCCTCCGCCGCATACGAATGCAAATCCCCTCACGGCGCGGCGCGACTTTGTTTTTCCGAGTCTGGAGCGCGCGCGCGAGCGCAACAACCGACCGAACCCTCTCTAACCCCTTCCTTGTTTCCAGCTCTTTTTGTTTGCTACCTGCCTAAACACGCTCGGCGATGCAAACAGACGCGTATGCAAATTATCCGCGAATAAAACGTTCGAACGTCGACGAGGGAAACGCGAAGGGTTACAATCTCCTTGCGAGACGAGCCTGTTCGATTTCGGCGCGACGTTTCGAAAATCTAAACGAAATTCGTCCACTCTCAATTTTTACACAATTTACGCGCGCAGAATTGAATTTTTAACTCTTCGTCAACAATTTCTTAAGGGAAGAAGAAAATGGATAACTATTTGCAAACAATTTCTACCAGCTGCGTTAACAACAATTAAACAGAATTTCCCTTCAGTTCAAAGAGAAGATTCTGCTCCGAACTTTGCACGTAAACTTGAACAGATTATTCAAATTTATTGCCTTATCAATTCCTAATGAAATTGTTGTAACAAGTAGCGCACTCGATCGGCTTCGATTTCTCGTTAAGAACTATCGTTGCCCCGTACGTTTCCGCAACGATCTCTGGTCCGGAACCATTTGCTATGTTATGCAAATAGATGATCGTCGTATGAAAAATGCAGCAGCATCGTTGTGTCTCTAATAGAATGTTTGAGTACCGGTAAAAATTGAGCGCAACCGGCATCCGAATTTTCCTCTGTTCGTTCACCCGGCACGATGAGAAGGGAGTGGCAAACGGAGGAGTTCGTATCGTCGTCTTATTCATCGATTGTCCAATCAATCGATACGTAGAACATCATTTAGATAAACACGAAGCAATTGAACAACGCGCGCGCCGCTTTGTTGCACGCTATCGGCTCGGAATCCCCGATAATTGTGCTCGCCGGCGTAACTCTCGGTTTTCCCTCCTGGAAGAGCGAAAGGTGGACACACACAGTGATTTTCGAGGCCGCCCACATGTGACCACCACTTGTTCCGCGAGATCCTAATGCGGGCATCCTCTTTCGACCGCTCACGCGGAACAGAGGAAAGCGCAAATAAAACGCGCGATTTCGCGAACCGTCTGTCTCGCTGCTGGTACACGCATCGCTCCCGGCAACGCTTCAAAGAAGATAAAACACCGAAATTGCGGAAAAAGAGCCACGGATGCGTAATCGCCGAGCTTCGAATCATTTCTCTGCGAATTCCAGTCTGCTGGCCCGCCATCTCACCGTCAACCGTGAATTTCGCGAATTCTTTCGAGATATAGTTGCTCCGTGCAGTTTCGAAAAATCTCTGCGGGACATCGCCATTTTATTTTATCCGTTTGCGACATTGTTCTTCCATTTTTCTATGGGAGCCAACACTTTGGATTTTCTCTAGGGAAATTTGCAATTCTTTTGAGAATCTCTAAAGCCTACAAAAATTTTGTTGCATCGATTCGTATACCTGCTTACTGTTTAAGTTTGCAATTTTTATAATTTATTATAGCTACGTTAATTATTTGTGTCTTCTCCCGGAAGGTAATGTTAGATAGTGAATTGTCCAATTAAGACATTCGCGCTGCATAATTGTTTTTTCCGTCGGGACACACAGAGTGGAATAGTTTGTAAGGAATGGAATTTCATCGCACACGTGTTCGTCCAACAATTTTCCCATTTGAAAAAGGAATTGTTCGGAAGATCTCTCCGCTGTCGCCATTTCCATTTCCAAGCGGCGGCGGTCCACGGGGCTGTTTTCTTTTTTATGCTCGCATAAATCACGTGGGGGAGCCCCGGGCACCCTGGCCAACCCCCTTACAACCCCTCACCCCTGGTTCGCTCCTTGCCACTGCGGCTGACAACTAATTTCTCTTCCCGTCCGACTTTTTTCCCCGAGCGTGGCGCGTTGGACGCGCGAAAAGTGATCGCGCTCGCGCGTCTACCCGCAAGCTGCTTACACAGGGATGCATCTTTTTACGGAAAAATAGTATTCCAAGAATTCGTCAAAATGATTAATTTAATCACCCCTGATTATACTCGAACCGTGCCATACATTCTTTTCATCTCTTCACAGCTCTCCTCTTCTCGTTCACGAAGATATGCAACCCTAGTAAAACTCAGAGACTCGTATTTTATAAACCAATTGAAAATGATTGAAACGATGACTTAAACTGCCTGTAATTATTCCTGAACTACGTCATAGTACGTTTTAAACAAATTGCCTAACACCGTTGCCGAGTTACAAAACGATTTTCCCTTTCCCTTCCTGTTCATGAAGGTACATATAATTGTACAGAAAATTGAGAAATTTTTAAACGCTTATATTTTATAAACAAATTATGGGCGATCACTATGATGACTTAAACTGACTCTTATTATCCTCGAACCATATCACAGTACATTTTAAACAAATTCCCTAACACCGTTACCAAGTTACAAAACGATTCTCCCTTTCCCTTCCTGCTCATGAAGTACATATAATTGCACACAAAATTGAGAAATTTTTAAACGCTCATATTTTATAAACAAATTATGGCTGATCACTATGATGACTTAAACTGACTCTTATTATCTTCGAACCATATCACTGTACATTTTAAACAATATCCCTAATACCGTTACCAAGTTACAAAACGATTCTCCCTTTCCTTTCCTGTTCATGAAGATACATATAATTGCACACAAAATTGAGAAAGTTTTAAACACTCATATTTTATAAACAAATTATGGACGATCACTATGATGACTTAAACTGGCTCTTATTATCCTCGAATCATATCACTGTACATTTTAAACAAATTCCCTAACACCGTTACCAAGTTACAAAACGATTCTCCCTTTCCTTTCCTGTTTATGAAGATACATATAATTGTACACAAAATTGAGACATTTTTAAACGTTCATATTTTATAAACAAATTATGGACGATCACTATGATGACTTAAACTGACTCTTATTATCTTCGAACCATATCACAGTACATTTTAAACAATATCCCTAATACCGTTACCAAGTTACAAAACGATTATCCCTTTCCTTTCCTGTTTATGAAGATACATATAATTGTACACAAAATTGAGACATTTTGAAACGTTCATATTTTATAAACAAATTATGGACGACCACTATGATGACTTAAACAGCCTCTAATTATCCCTGAACCATATCATACTACATTTTAAACAAATTCCCTGATCCCGTTTCCAAGTCCTTAACACCCCAACGATCGATCTCCTCAATTCGACGACTATGAAATCGTTTCAAGTGAAAACGATTAGAAAAATTGCAGGAGTCAAGGGTGTAGATGTCGATAGGGAATCGTTTACAGCTTGCAAAAATGTTTCCAGCGAATCGGAGGAAGAAAATCGTATCGAACAGCGATGAAATCGAGAGGACAGTTAAACTTCGTTCTCCCTCGACCGACGCTCGCGGCGACGGACGACCGTGACCACGGCAGCGTGTACAGTTGAAAGGGTCTCGGAGACAATGAGCGCGTGCCGTTAACGATAACCGTACAATGCGGACATTATACTTCCAATCAATTTCTATCGGTCGGGATCCCGCGAGAGATCGCGGAGGAAGTCGATGATCGGTGACGCTCGCAGCTGCCGATCGCCATATAAGAGGAGCGCCCCGGTCGTCCGCGCGGAAGCGGATGCGATTGTCATTTGCGGCAATCACAGTATTGTCCTGCGGAATCGATCGATCGATTAATTAATTACACGACGATGGATACGCGGGTTAGCCGAGTCAATATTGAATTCACGGTTAATGCGTTTCGACCGAGGCCGACGCGCGTCGCCACGCTGCTAATCGTCTCGAAATCCGGTGTCGATCGCGACTCCCGTCGATCCCTTCGCTCTCAGTGGCAAAAATCCGATTATGCTACCGCCGACAACGCTTAATCCTTCCCGCAGATTGACTATGGCGTTCACGCAATTAGCCGGAAACGCCGCCTAACCGATTGCCGGAAATAATTAGGTGTCGCCGAGAAGCCGCCATCTTGCCGACTCGATCGTATTAAAATTGTACACCCATTATCACAGCAGAGCTGCTCCGCCATTCAAATTGACCCACTTCGTAATAACAACATGTGCGATTTCTCTACGCATTTTATCATTCCTCAAAAAGAAAATTCCCGAAGATCGATCTACTAGAATCTAGTAGATTCCGCAAGGAATTCAATTTTTCCAACCAGCAATGGCACACGATTCTGCGAGAAGAAAATTCTCCTTCGTTCGAAAATGAAATCAAAGCGATTTATTCGATAAAGTAAAAATTAAAAGCTTTCGATCGAGATCCCGAGCAAATTCGGCGCGACGAATATAAAATGTAAAAACTCGATTTAAAACACGAGTAAACAATTCTGTCGTCGATAAACGGTCGACGTGGCAGTCGACGTTTGAAAATCACGCGAAAACCGACAAAATGGACGGTAGAAAATCCACGGAAGCCCGAAAAATTCCTCGGAAATTCTGCTTTTACGCGAAACCTGCCATGGACGATCACGGATTTCCGATTTCGCGCTTATCGCGATTAGAAAAATGTTTTGCGCGGGGCGTGGTTGAACAAATTTGTTTGGCAGAATTCCGCATAGAATTCCGATAAAGGTTTGCCGTTAGAGCGAAGAAAAGAGGTTGGAACCTCGACTTCCGGTTTCGAAGATGCAAGAAAATCGCGTTTCCGTGGCGATTTCTCTCGCTTCTTCTCTCGCGGCGGAAAAATTGAATTCCGCGGTGGAAATCCGCGGACGATTCGCGCGAGTTTCGCTTTCCGAATCGAATCGGCGACGCGAACCCGTTGAACCCGCTTTGCTCGCGTAAACCGTATCCCCGGCGAGCTCCGTTTCATTTCGACCGGGAACCATGGCGAGGGGCGATGGAAAAGAAGATACGCATTTTCCCTCCGCTTTTTTCCCTCCATTTTCCAACGGTTTTCCCGGCGGAAAAAAAAATATAAAAGAACCGGTCGGGATTGAACGGTGAAACGGTAACAAAGCGTCGACCGTACGTCGACGCGTGACACGAAGATTAGTTCGCCGGAAGCTACGGCATGCAGGTGCGCGGGCCGGCTCTCGTAACGACAACGAGATAACGCGTCGCAACCATAATTTTTTAATGCCGCACAGACGATACGAGCCGCCATTCGTCTTGTGGCATGTTAGGTCAGCCGCGGTCGTGCTCGCGTGCGAAACCGCGGATTTGCCATAATCGGGGATCGGAAACTCTCTCTTTTTCCATTTGCGAACTTCGAACTTCGCGAATTCAACCTTGAACAACTTCCTGAATTTTATTTATTTTCCGACGTGTTCGGCACGTTATTCGCGGAGGACTTGGGGAACGGTGTTTCGGGGTCTGCCGTGACCCAGATTAATTTTCTGCGCGATGCTTGTCACTGTATTTGAAGACTGTTGCCAATAGAAAGTTTCTTTAGCTTCTTCTCAGCTAGCGAAGAGAAATATTCTCTGATCGAGAGAATTTATTTAACTGCTGTCTCCTGGAGCGATGCTAATTTAACTTGGGGTCTCTCGTGAGCCCAGATCAATTATCTGTACACTACTCTTCGCTGTAATCCAAGACGACTGCGAATAGAAAGTTTCTTCAACTTCCTGCGAAGTTTCGAAGAAGAATTTTCTGATCAGCGAATTTATTCAACTGCTGCCGGACAGATATAAATTCTACCCTGCACCGTAACAGTTTCATAGCGAATTTTATTCGTGTAATTGCTATTCTAGGTTCGATCCCCGTCGACAAATCCGCGGAATCGTTCGCGCCCGCTAGATCATGCAAAATACCAGAGGTTAGAGAGACAGAGACGCGATTTCCCGATTTCCCGTCCCTGAGAAGAAAGAACGGCAGCGTGTCTTGCGATCGGCGAGCTCGATTGCTATGCCATAACTATTATATTTATTATACTTCAACCGCAGACTACTTCCCCTGGAACTGTTGAAATTTTTCAGGGTCTTTTCACCAATCTTTCCCAATGTAAATTTTGCTTGGTGCTTCTAAGACACCCTGTACATAGACGGATTATACCGAAGACGATGCGTGGGATTAGGATTGTCGTGCTCGAACTCTTCTAGATAAGTCGTCATTATTATTAACCCTTTGCACTCGATTGGCGCCTCCAAAACACCACTAAAAATTGTCACACTATTATTTAAGCAACTTTTACAACCCTAGGTCTACAGTTAAGAAATCGATAAAAATTGTAATGCTGTAAACGCGAGTAACAGCAATTAATTTCATATGCACGAAAGGAAATCAACTACGTACAACTTCGAGTGCAAAGGGTTAATATTATTATTAAATTTTTTAAAAGACTGCAAAAGTATTCTTGACGAATTAACCCGTTACACTCGAAGCGATTCCACTCGAAAATCGAAAGAATATTTTTCTCTATAAAAGCTCCACTGTAGATAGTTCATTTCCTTTCGTTCATACGAAATTAATTGCTATGACTCGTATTTAGAATTTTAATATTTTTATCAATTTCTTCTATCGATGTAAAAGTTGTTTAAATTTTTTAGCAAGTTTTAGTGTCGCCTTAGAGGCGCCGTTCGAGGGTAAAGGGTTAATCGATTGACTTTTCACACGGAGGTTGATTAACCCCCGTTCATGAATTGGAGAATCGACGAGCGCCGGAAATTGTGCGCATAAAGGACGCGCAATATTGGTCAGCGAACATGTCAACAATGTTACCGGAAAAATTGCAACACGCAGCTTCTTTTTTCCGCGGGATTTTTGCAAACCGAGCTCACCGATCGATCACAGAGCCAGCGGCCAACACTGCTCACTGTACCAAATCCGACAGACGTTTCGAAATTTTCGACCCGATAGATTGTCGAGGCAGAGAGGAAAGAGAAAAATCGGTTGCCGATTCACCAAGCCGGAAGACAGTGTGTGTGTGCCCACGATTTTGCGAGACGAGGGACAAGTCCTTTCTCTCTCTCTCTCGAGTCGGTAAAAGGTGCAACGAACTCTACTACCGCGATCTACCGAGAAAATCCCGTGGATCGCGACAGATCTAGCCCCCGTCGGATCGAGGATCGATCTGCGCTGCGATCTGCCCTCCGCGACGACGTTCGAACCGCAAACCTTCGTGCAATTTTAAATATTTTTCAAAAATATATTCAATTAATTTGCATGGCATTTTTTCCATTGGTTCGCGGGTGATCAAAATGTCCGAGCCACCGGCACGACGATCCAATCTTTGGGAAATTGTCAATTTTTTAATGGAAATCTAGACATAATGGACTTTAGATGAGGCATTCGCGTTCGCAGATAACCAAGATCGTAATTTTGATAGCGCAAATAACCAATGAATTATTTTCAACGAAAGCACGGTCATGCTGGATTTCTATCGATTTTACAAAGCATTTATGTTCGTTATTAAAGATTACAATTTTAAAATTCTGCGGCAAAATTCTACCTCGAACTGATCGATTTTCGAATGAAAACAGATTGGATTTTTATCAATTTAAAATGAAGTGTTTGCAGATGACAAAGGCTGCAATTTCGGAGCAGCTGTTTTAAACAACAGATTATTCGGTTGTAAAATGGGTTTCCCATCCGATCGATGGATTCTTTAATGAAACTGCAGCCATATTGATTTTGTAGCTAGCATTCATGTTTGTTGTAAAAGACTGCAATTTAAAACTGCACATTGTAGACAGAAAATCCTAACAATACTACAATTCCAGCAATTTCAGCAGCGAAACAGCAATATTTCTAAATTGCAACGATTAACACTTTATCGACCAGAAGCCTTTGCCATACCATTATTTAAACAACTTTTACATCGATAGAAGAAATTGATAAAAATATTAAAATTCTAAATACGAGTCATAGCAATTAATTTCGTATGAACGAAAGTATGTACAGTGGAGCTTTTATAGAGAAAAATATTCTTTCGATTTTCGAGTGGAATTGCTTCGAGTGCAAAGAGTTAATAGGCTTTTCAATATTAGCGCTGTATCAAAATGAAGCTTAAAATTCTATTTTTACATTCCAATTTTTAACAACATAATTAGACAATATTATTGGGGATGCATTGTTGATCCGCAATAAAAATTGCTGTGAGCGTTGAAACACCCATTAAAAACTTTTCAGTCATTGATCAGGGGCCTTACAAAAATTCTGAAATAATCGCCGGTCGATAAAGTGTTAAGTTACGAACCTGCACATTTATAAAACAAATTACTCAAAATAAATTGTAATGTAATTTCCACGCTCTCCTATTAACAATCACTCTGTTAGCCACATGATTAAATAATAACATTCTCGTAACAATCTCAAGAGAAATAATTGCCAATTGAAAAATTGCTCACTTAAACAATTATTCGACGATTAAAACATCGTTCGGTGCTCGAAGAATTTGATCACCTGCTCGAGTTTAAACAGTTCCGGAGATGGTTCTGTAATTGTTTGCGGGAAGGTAAGCGGATCGTAGATGACCCAGCGATCGCGTGGCCCGACGAACGGCCGAGTATGATGCGAGAATGCGAGAACATGAGTATGACCGTAGTAGGATCGTCGAGACAGATAGAATAGATAGAGAGAGAGAAAATTCGTGTGATCGGATGACTTCGTTGATCGACGTAGAAAAACGTGCTCTGCCCTCTCCAGTCCGGGTATACAGATATACATACGTATACGGTATATATATGTATATAAAAATATATATATATTATTATTATTATAATAAAGTATCGTGTAAAGAAACGTTTACCAGAACAATGGAAAATACGTTTTACTTGACAAAAATTCTACGCGAGCGGGAAGCGAACGTACAACAAATCAAAAAAGATACGTATCTGCGAGGCGTGTCCCGTTCGCCGCCGATTCCAACGAAAAAAACGAGAATCGAGACAACAGACAAATCAAAATCGAACGAAACCAAAAAATCATCGACACAACGCGAACGGAAATTCACTAAGACAACGAAAGAAGGTAACGGAAAAACGAAAGAAAATGTTTAAGCAATAATAAAGCGGAACAAATCGCCGAACGAACACAAGTAACAAGTTTGTAAGCCAATTCAAATCGTTCGACAAATACTGGCGATGCTTTAAGAGAAAATGTGTGTGTCCACGGGGCCCCACCCACCAGGATCGTTCCTCCCACATTTTCTTTCACGAATCGCGCGTCTGGTATCAGCTGACGACGGGAAGAGACACGAGTGCGATCATTATTTCCCACGCGAACCCATAAACGCAGAGACTTCGCCGTAACGCTCCTCGAACCTCCACGCAACTTGTTAGCCAGCTCAAAGGAAAACTTGCAAATTGATTTCTCAATTTAAAATTAAGTTATTCGCAGACCGCGGATTCCGTGCGAATGAAAGACTGACCTCTTTTCTCTTTTGTAACCGTGCACGAATATAGTATTAGAATTTCGATAACGGTGAATTGACAGTAACAGAATCTGTTGTATTTGTGTGTATGTAAATTAGTTTATAAATATTCCTACAGTAATTCTCAGCAGAATTGTCTTTTGCGGTTTAGCGATCCGACGCTCCGTTCTCGAGTTATGAGCGAAAAACACATTTTGGCTGTCGCTCTGCCCAGTCGCCATTTTTCTAGAGACTGGGCGTGGCGCGAGCAGCTCCCGCCGTGCTTTGATTGGCCCGCGTTTTCGCTTAATAACTCGAGAACGAGGCGTCGAATCGAAAATGGACAAAGGAAAATGTTGCTCGGAATCACCTCAGGAACTTTTCCGAACACCCTGTGTATCTGTTGGTGGGTTTTTCCGCGACGAATTAAAAGCTGGCTGGCAAGATCGCTGGTCCAGGAACGTCCGAAAATCTTCTCCTTTTCGTTTCACTGGTCGAACGTTGCGTAATCGAGGAAACTGGAGCGTGAAACCTGTCGTGGCGGGGGTGGCGACAGAGAAAGGGGTCTATGAATGGTGCGATCGAATCTTTCCACCCCCGCAGAGCCACCCCCGGCGACGTTGCTCTTTTTATCGTTTCCTCTGACAACGACAGACACGGTCACTGGCCGATCCCGGCGACGACGTTATCCGGTTCCTACCACCGACGGAAAGTATCGCGAATGGGATCGCTTGCGAATTTCGTAGCGCAAGTGTCAGGGTGGCTGTCGTCTATGTTAAGGCTGCGATTGATACTTCGGAACCTTCTCTAAAAACTTCGCTTACACTTATTTCCATTGCTTTTGCTTACAACAATTTTTATTAAAATTTAAAAAATTGCAAATTAAAAATTGTGCGTCGCATTTGCAAGATAATTTTACACTTCTGAAATTAACGCAGCAGTCCGAAATGATTAATCGCAGCTCCGACGCAATTATGGTCTCAGAGAAACGGGACACGGGTTTTCGGAATAGTTGAACGACTTGCTTAGGAAAATAGAGGATTTCGCGAGGAAAAACAATGTTGTTGGTCGGCAATATCGTTCGGGCGGTAGCTAGGATACCGTGAGCTTTGCAACGGCGTTTATTCGGGGCGCAACCGGATCGTAAATAACCGAGAGGGGTTTTTACGGTGGCGTTTAGGGGATGAGAGATGCGGTTTTGCGATTTTTGCGATGAATGCGCGTGTGTCGCTGATACCAGAAACGCGATCGTTTTGTTTCGAGCGGGGCCCACGTATTTAACTCACGGATATAGAGAGCAGAGGATGTCGTCCAATATCGTACCTTGTCGCCTACCTTCTTCTCCCATTGGAGAACGTAGGGCACTGGGTGCTCACCGGGGAACTCTACGTGACAGTTGAAGACAACGCTCTCCCCCAGGATTGCCGTGATGTGCACCGCGTCCTGGTGGCAGAGACCTGCAACAAAACAATTAAACACTCTTTTAGTCGCCGAGATAAATCACCGAATTTTTCGTTCATTTTTGCTGCCCGCTGTTCCGGCCATTTATTTCTGCATTCTTTATTCATCTGCGAAACGTTTGGTCGGTTAGTGTTGTCACCCAGTCAGCAAGTAATTTTGAAAACAATTTTCGAAACAACCGTTTGCACGGGGAATAGAGTGTCTTCCTATTTCATCCCTTATTTCATAGAGTCTTTGAGAATTTTTTAAAAGGAAAATACGCGGTAAAGAAATTTGAC
>CM052096.1:2527724-2540617 GCA_028453745.1 Agapostemon virescens | reverse complement strand
TTAGAAAAATGGCCGCAAAGCTGCCCAAACTAGATACTTCAGGCTACAAAATGAGCCCAGTTAAATTGCCCTAACATTTTTTTTCCGAGGCTTACAGCAATTTGAACATAACCATTCAATAGCCCCCGAGTTAAAAACCTTCACGACAATCTACATAATTAAATCCACAGTTAAAACATCACTATTGTAATTTCGAGCAGTGTACAATAGTATTAAGAACCCGTTGAATTTGTTAAAACGCCCCAGACGATTTGTATTCCGACAAGGATCAGTCGCGAGAGCTCCGAAGCCAAGTGGGGGTAGCAAATTCACAGAAGCTCGAGGGTTGTGCACGATATTCGCGATATTGCCGTTCCCCGCTATTTATCGCGAGTATGGCTGTTCTGGCCGAAGTCTTTGTCGATTCCGGTTCATCCGTGCGCTGCTTTCTGTGCTTCTGCGCGGCGCATATCACGGTTTGCTTCATCCCCCTGCGACTTACTTCGAGCGGAGACGCTTGCTCTGTCTTTGTCGCGCTGCCTTCTCCGCGGTCGGGGTAATACGGGTGATATATTAAAGTTGAACTCTATTGTATCGGATCCGGCGAAGAGACAGAGACAGAGAGAGAGAAGAGAAGAGAAGAGAAGAGAAGAGAGAGTTTCGAACGATCGGTTGATCCGAAGTAGGCGACGCGAAAGCCTCGGGAACGCGTACCTATACCTGAGGAAGAAGAGCGCTCGTGTGCTCCGACGAACGAAAAGGATATGATGGCTTCGCTCGTTTCGCGTCGAGATGCATCTCGACACGAATACCCGTCAACGCTTTTCAACGCGACTCCGATTCTGTACGCGAGATTCATTCGCGACGAATCGTCGTCGCGGCGCGCACACCCGACCACGGATATTGGACCACTTGCGAAAACGAAAACTGAACGGTCACATTCTTCGCGAAATTACACCCCTCGAGAATCCGCGGTTTCACCGTCACCCGTCGAGACCGTCTCATTTCATTCGTTAACCCGTAACGATTCAATGGCGACTCCGAGGTCGATGCTAACGATACTTGCATTCGAGAAATCCGAAGAAATTATACCCAACAGAACAACGAATCGTTTGGGGTATCTTAAGAAATTTATTTTACAATTATTAGCTCGCTGAAGGGGTTGGTAATTAATTAACAGCATGTCCTATAGGGAAACAACAGATCCAATGTCTCAAAAAATTCTAAGGCCTCTTAGGGGTTGGTAGTACCACATGCATTAATATAGGAAGGGCGAACCACCCTTTTAGACAATCTACTTGATCATTAACAGCAAGTCCTGGAAGAAAATGTCTCAAGAAATTTATTAAAAAATTCTAAGCCCCCTTTAGTGGGGGTATTCTCACCCTCAGACAAGCTATTTGATAATTAACTACACACCCTATACGAAAACAACAGATGCATTTCAAATATCTCGAGAAGTCCATTAAAAGCTTCGTAGCCCTCTTTAGGGGTTGCTAATTCTTCATGTATTAATCACAAAAGGAGAACACATCCATTTGCAATACCTCAAAAAATTCATTAAAAATTTCTAGATACACCAAAGGGGTTGCTACCGCCACACGTGTTAATAAATAAAGGAAACATCCATCTGAATTATTTACAGATGCAGAAAACCTGCTGGATTATTAACAACCCACCGTACAGAATAACAGCAAAATAATTTCAACCACCCGAAAAAATTCGCAGTCCGTCCAAGTGGTAGCTGAAGACAGCCACCCTCTGTTTCCCCTTCCCCTAGAGACCAGGCGGCGGTTCAGCGCAGCCGGAGGGTCAAATTAGGCTACTGTCCCCTAATGCACGCCATGAAGATTCTATTGTTCCAGCGAGAGGGAGAGAAATTGGCGGTATGGGGGAATGGGGTGATTTCGAGGCCGGTTGCGTGATGTTATAAGCAACCCTCTTCTTCGTTTTAATGTCGGCCCCCGTAATTCGAAGCGGATTTCGCCGGATGTGCTCGCTGGTCCGTTCATTCGCAGACTGACTGACACTCGGTGCACAAAGCACCGAGCACACGTGACCCGTCCTCTTCCACATCCACCCCCGCAGGCGCCACCCTGGTCCGGCCACGGCAGAGCGCTGCAACACGGTGCATACACACTCGAAATGGTTGGTGCACGCGCTCTCCCTAGGCTGCCGACACACTCGGCCTTCTCTCCTCTCTCTCTCCCTTTCTCTTTGTATCTCTATGCCCCATTCTCTCTCTCCCTTGCTCTCTCTCTGACTCTCTTTCCTCCTGTCTCTGTCTTTCACCGTGCCGCCGAGCCACAACCAATCCTCGCAGCCGGAGTGTTACCGGATTACAATGTTTGTCGGCGACTGTGCAAACACCGTGTGGTTCCTACCGTGTACGCACACACAGTTTCACGTACACGTGAACCGACTCACACCATAACACGGCTACCAGGCCCCGTGATAACACAGTGTCGAGCAGGCGACATAAATAGAGGCAAACGAGCGCGGCCGCGTCCGTACCCTCTCTCCATCTTTCTCTCATTCATCGTGATCCTTCTCTTTCTCCCTTCTGTCGAGTCCCTTTTTCTCTCTCTCTCTCTCTGTGTGTGTGTATATCTCTCTCTGTGTGTGCTCTCCAACCCCCAATCCCCCGCGCACCACGCAGCCGAGCTTCCTGCCGGCCGTGGAATTAAAATAAAAATCTCCGCGATTTCTGCCAGCCCGCTGTCCACGATTTTCCAGTCACTGCGAACCTGTTCTACACCGGTGTCACCCCTTCGAGAATACATTGCACCCTCCGACGCTTCTGCCGCGACAGATGCGGCTGGAATTGCCAAATGATTTCGCAACGATCGACTGAGTGGCTGGCAAAGCATCGACGGCTCTGGTTTCCGCGAGAGAAACTACCCCCGAATTCGAGGGTGAGTTTTTCGAAGAACGCTTGAGGTATTCGCGCGAATAAAATTGCATATTACAGGTGCATCTTGGGACCACTTCATACGTTTTTGTTGAGACTTTCTGGCTGCTATTTAGGGGTTGTAAAAAATTCGCAAACTTCTGTCGATGTCAGACCTTGATTGTTGATTTGTTAAAAAGAATAAATTGTTAGAATAGATATTTAGAATATAATATTTTCTATAGTGTTTGTTACCTGGACGATGCTACAACAAGCTTAGAAATTTTTGAGAATATTGATCGCGTAATTTCGTCGCGAAAAAATTCGAAAGCGTCGCAGCGTTTTAACGGCAGGGGGGATTATTATAGTAATCGTCGACAGTCGGCACGCATCGCGTATAAAAAGCAACAAACCGTGCATGATTAACATCCGCTACGTGAACACGCCGGCTTCTGGCAGTGTCTTAAACGGAGCATTCACTGTCGCGGATGAACCCCGCGGAAAGCTTCGTGCCAGATGTCTCTCCGCGGTTGGGAAAGTGTGCAAAACTGTCGGCGTTATTCCCTGCACGTCTGCCGTATGCACATATTGCATTTCTGCGTACCGGGATCCATGCGTCCTCCTACTGGCTGGGGGGAAAGGGGTGGAGCATGGAGAATGGGACTATTTGAGTGGTAAGTGCAGCGCTGCACTCTGAACAGCCTCTGCTGAAGTCGAACGAAATTTAAAGAAACTTCGAAAACCGACACTCGAATCTGCAGATCATACTCTCTAAGGGTGTTTCAAAAATTTTTATAAAAACGCCTGTTAGAGGTCCAGTATGCAGCTGAAATTTGCATTTTGATTCATTCAAATATCTCATACGGCAACCGTAAAAATCGCTGCCAAAGTAAAGCATTTTAATTGTAACATTAGTAGCTATCTATGAGACACGATATAGGTTAGGGGAATTTTTTCGTCCACAAAGGGTTGTTCGAAAATTTCGACAAAAATGTACGTAGTGGTCCCAGAATGCACCTACAATATGCACTTGGGTTCATCTGGATATCGCATAAAGCGCCGAAGAAAATCGCTGCCAAAGGTGAGCATTTTTATTGTAACATTGTCAACTACCTATGAGAGGAGATATGGACTAGGGAATTTTTTCGTCCACGAAGAGATGTTTGAAAATTTCGACAAAAATGTACGTGGTGGTCCCAGAATGCACCTACAATATGCACTTGGGTTCATCTGGATATCGCATAAAGCGCCGAAGAAAATCGCTACCAAAGTTGAGCATTTTTATTGTAATATTGTCAACTACCTATGAGAGGAGATATGGACTAGGGAATTTTTTCGTCCACGAAGGGTTGTTTGAAAATTTCGACAAAAATGTACGTAGTGGTCCCAGAATGCACCTACAATATGCACTTGGGTTCATCTGGATATCGCATGAAGCGTGGAAGAAAATCGCTAACAAAGTTACAGGTTGTCAGTCCCATATTTTTCTTCCGACGTCGAGCACGGATCCCTAGATAAATATTAAAATTCCTTTTCCTTTGACGCTCGGCTCGCGCCGGCTGCCTCTTCCCGCTCGAATCCTCGATTTCTGGACCGCGGAACGTAGAAAATCGATGCTCGGGAGCAGACACACTGGTTTCCCGACTTTCCCGCGCAGCTGTTTGTTCTCGGAGCGATCGCAGCCGGTTCGTGGAAACGTCCCCCGGTAACGAGTCGTTCGCCGGCGATCCAGAAAATTTTAATCAACCGCCTAGCCGGCCGTTCGATGACCGAGGAAATTATTAGGATTAAATCCTGCGCGGGTCGGAAACGCCCGATGATCCCCCTAACTTTCACGATCTCGTTATCCCCCCGCCTCCCTTTTTTTCCGACTCATCTATTCACCGGGATGAATTATGCCGGCGAGAGAAGAACGAGAAAGCGCGGCCAGAAGAAGGCAGCTCGAAGCACGCGAAACCCTTTAGAAATCGAATCAACGGCTTCGACGAGGAAACTTCTGACTCCGACCGCGATTTCCGGTCTCCCTCTCTCCGCTCCTCGCGGAAAACCACATCCTGAATAAAATAATAGGACACCCCGGGCGCGGCGGTGCTGCTCGTTCCTCGTGAAATATACACGAAATCCTCCTCTTCCTTTTCCGGCGAGGCCTGGATAAACCTGACCCAGACGCAGTTCACCGCGAAGAAGCCCCGCACGAGGCTACCGGAAACGGTCAAACGCGAGCACACACGCGTCGCTGCGGACACGAGCAGCTGGAACTCGCGCCGGTAACTTTACACCGGCGGTAAAGACGGCTAAAAAATTAGAGTAAGTCTTCCCACTGGCGGGGCTCGGGTTCGCCGGATCTCCGACCGATTCGCGTTTCGAAAAATTCGCTTGGAAGAAGAAGCAACGGCGGGGAACGTCAAAGAAACACTGCGGAAGTCGCTGGACTTTGCGAATTTTTTCGAAGGCGAAGAACAAAGAGATGATCTTTCTTAATTTTTTAAAGGCGACAGACAAGTAGTGACGTAAAAATTGTTATTGCATATTGTTGCTACATGACTCCTTATTGTATGGGAATTTTATGTTTGAATTTGTAACGTGAATTTATTTTTTGTATGGCTAGAGAAATCTTAAAGCAGGGATGTGGTTATTAGTTTCTCGAAGGCGAAGGACAGAGATGCTCTTTCTTAATTTTTTAAAGGCGACAGACAAGTAGTGGTATAAAAATTGTTATTGCATATTGTTGCTACAAGACTCCTAATTGTATGGGAATTTTATGTTTGAATTTGTAACGTGAATTTATTTTTTGTATGGCTAGAGAAATCTTAAAGCAGGGATGTGGTTATTAGTTTCTCGAAGGCGAAGGACAGAGATGATCTTTCTTAATTTTTTAAAGGCGACAGACAAGTAGTGACGTAAAAATTGTTACTGCATATTGTTGCTACAAGACTCCTAATTGTATGGAAATTTTATGTTTGAATTTGTAGTGTGAATTTATTTTTTGTATGGCTAGAGAAATCTTAAAGCAGAGATATGGTTATTACTTTTTCGAAGGTGAAGGACAGAGATGATGTTTCTTAATTTTTTAAAGGCGACAGACAAGTAGTGACGTAAAAATTGTTATTGCATATCGTTGCTACATGACTCCTAATTGTATGGAAATTTTATGTTTGAATTTGTAGTGTGAATTTATTTTTTGTATGGCTAGAGAAATCTTAAAGCAGGGATGTGGTTTTTAGTTTTTCGAAGGCAAAGGACAAATAGATGATTTTTCTTAATTTTTTAAAGGCGACAGACAAATGATGGCGTAAATATTGTAGTCGCAGATTGTTGCTAAATGTACTGTAACTGCATGGGAATTTTGTGTTCGAATGTATGCAGTCAGTTCACTCTTTGAATGGCTCAAACGATGCTAGGGGTGGTTTTACAGTTTATCAAAGGCAAAGGGCAAATAGGTGACCGTCCGACATTTTCTAAAGGGTGACAAGCACTCAATGACGTAAAAAAATGTAAGAGGACATCGTGTACACGCTTTTCAATATTATATAAAAATTGTCAAATCAATTTAGCACTGAAATCCTGAAAAACTGTTCCAAAGGGAAATACGAAATCCCAAAGAAATCATGCACCCTATTTACAGATGCATTTTATCGGATTTCGTATAAATAGTCTGGCAAATATTCGCACTATCGAATTCGCGATTCAATTACACCGAGTCGAAGGCAGTGTTGCGGTGGACGAGGGTCAGTTTGTGCAAAACGACAGGAAAAATCCGCTATCGTTTCGGATGGTAGCGTAGAAAGGATGAAGCTAATGTAGGAGCAGCTAGAGACCCACAAAAACCATGATACCTTGCCACGGTGTTCGAGCGAATGGGGATTCGATCGGTTTTCGTTGTCTGGCAAAACGACCGAATCGGTTTCGCGTTTCTTTCGGTGGCAACTGTACAGGTTGCCGGTTGTTTCGACCGTTTAGTCGTATTTAATGAGAAATCCCGGCTACTCTACGATCGGGTAGTCGGACGCGTTCCATCCCTCGCGAGAAAACCTGGCAGAGAACTTGCCCCCAGCCGGCCGATAAACTTTCTACCTTATAACCGGGCTCAGGGGCGGGCACGAACTTTCCTTCCGAAACGTCGAGCATGGAGAGCACCGTGTTTCCCCCGTAAAGGAATTACATTTCGCCGAAATGGAAAAGCAACTTTCAATCGCATCGTGTTCCCAAGTAGAAATAACGCCTCGTTGCATCGGCCGCGACACACGTGGACCGGATACGTTATTACACCGGTGTCTGGCCGTGACCGTTTGCCCCGAGGAACGCCCACCGCTCTCCCAAATCCTGATTGGCGAGCCTCGTACTCGAAAACGATCGACTTCTAATCCGATCCTGTCCAGTCCGCTGAAATATCGACACCGGCGGACTCGATCAACCGGCTAGCGTCGTTCCAACATTTTATCATCTAAATTTAACCGTTGGCTAATTTTATCTGAGTGGGCGTGGCTTTCTTGCTCTTGATTTTGTCAATCAGAATTGTAATCCTATTTGATCCAGATCAGTTTCTGAATATGCAGTATAAAACTGCACAAATGGGTTTTTATTCTCAATTTGGAACGTCGAAGTACTATATGGGCGTGGTTTGCCCTTGGTAGGCGTGGTTTTGACGGTCTCGATGATACCAGAATTATGTTCACAGCATACTCAAATTCTACATCTTCTAAAAGTCGAGCTATGTACTCTAGAATAAACGATCACTCTAAACTATACTCTTTTCAAAGATGAAGGACCACGTAGGCGTGGTCTGCTGTAAGTAGGCGTGGCTACGAAGCCCACACAGATGAACCTGCACGTAAACCGATTTCTACACACTTAAGAAATACAAAGTACTTCTACATCTAAATAGGAAACACTCGTTAGGCGTGGCTTATCGAATGTGGGCGTGGCCCCGACGCTCTCGACGCCCCAAATCCAGTACCCCACAGGGCAATCTACGCTCTCACGTTCTCCTATCGAGTTTCACGCGCCTATAAACTCGATATCCTCCGGAGAAGTGTCTAAGAAAATCGAAGCTCGCATACGCTAACGCTCCTTTGAGAATTTGCGCCATCCGATTCGCGCGGAACTTATTGCCATGACGCTCCGCTCTCTCTCTCTCTCTCTCTCTCTTTCTCTGGTCGTGCTCCAAGCATCAGAGAATTTTCATCGAGCCCCGAGAGCCCCGGGAAAAGGGAGGATAGGAGGAGAGGAAAGTAAAGGAAATCGTTCCGAGGCGCGCGGCGTGCACTTAGTAGCCCCGGATAAGTGCAATTTTCTGCTATTTCTTTGACTTTAACGTTTACGATTTCCCCGTCGCGTCGCGAACTCCGGAACAACGGAGATTATACCGCGAGAACGGCAACGCGCGGGGTTAGGATAACCGGAGAGAAAGGGACAGACACGTTTTCGTTCCGGTGCTCCTTAAGAGAACAGCGCTTTGTACTTCTTCGGCTGAATACTTGTCCGGTCTCGGGAACGAAGCAGGCGCGGAAGGGAAACGGGCAAAAGTTTCCGAGAGTTCTCGCCCGATCTCTTATCGTCGAATGAAAGCGACGAAAATGGCCGCGCTTTAAACTTCGATCCCCGTTCCTATTAACGATCCCCCGTTAAAACCCTCCGCGTTTATCGCTGGTCCACGTGCGGAAACACCCACGCACCACGATATTGTTTTCGCCAACGGCTCCCCCGTGGTTGCGGAATCCCAGCCGCCATTGAATCGCGAAAATCGACGCGTCTTCGGTGAGAATCTTTCAACAGTCGTCCACCGAAAATAGAAATCGACGAAATATCATTTTCAACGGTCGAGTTTTATGCAAATTAAATGTTTGAGACAATTAAATATTAAAATGAAAATTTTCCAGTCATTTGTTAAAGCTAACAAAAAATCGAGCCCCTACCTCATCGTCTAAGTTCCTCTTTCAAGACCTCAGTGTGCGAGAAACAACCCCTAACTTTGCAATCGATTTTCCCAACTTCTAGCACAGATATCCGAACTGTTCAACATGCAAATGTTAGCTGCATACCTTGACTACCGTACACGTATCTCGAAAAAATTTTCGGTGATCCATTAAGGGCGAGTAAAATCGTCGAACCACCCCCCGTTTCGGTTTGTAAGAGAAATATCGGGAAACGAGAACTGCGTCTGTTCCCGTTATCGATTTTTCCGTTGGCGGTAGCATGATCGAAGATAGATAGTGATTCGGAGGAAGTAGAAAGAGAAATCGGCAGGTGGCGATGCGAGGATCAAAGGGAAGAAGAGGGCAAGATGTACGATGCGATCGACCAGCAGACTGTACCGAAGGATTCCGTTGCGTTACTGATTTCTCTCTCCCTCTCTTTCTCTTTCTCTTGCTCTCTCTCCCTCGTCGTATCACGGCCGAACCCCGGAAAAGTTCCTATCGCGGCTGATGCGGAGAAATGACGTGGAAAATCGGCGGGAATGCCCCTTTAGTCCAGTGCAATCTTTTAGCTTCTCTTCTCTTCCCCAGCTTTCTCTCGAATTTATTTTCCGCGGCTCGACTCGGTCTCGTTAAATCGTCACAGTCGAATATCGATCTTCTTGTCTAGGCGTTCTCTCGGCTAAATATTTCGGAAACGCTGAGGCGCGTTTAATGCCGAAACTCTAGAAAACGGAGCCCCGCATTCAACGGAGAACGGAGAAAAATATTTTAAAAGCATTCCGCGGTACTTGATTTTCCAATGGCGCGGCTCTGCACGGTTTTTCAGAAAATTCTGAACCGGGCAATAAGGAGTTCTCCGCGTGAAATATTTCGCCGTTTTAAGAAATCATCGAGAAGATTGTTTTTCCCAGCGGAGCTATTCAATAAAATTTTATTTACCCTCCTGGACCGTTCCCCTTTCGCGCACGCCGAGCACGCTCCTGGAGTAATTACGACATCTCGGATAGGATTGATTATTTTTCAACGGAAAATTTATGTATGTATTGTAAAAACTGCGGTCTCAATGCGCCACAAATTTTGTAATTTTAACTTGGACCGTTGAGTAGTAAGAAATTTCTAAAGAACACTTTTCTAAAACCTGTATTCGTTCAGCTGCTTCGGAATTAATTACAATATCTCGGTAAATATTGAATATATTTAAACGAAAATTTATGGATATATTGTTCGAAGTACAGTCTAAATGTGACAAAAGTTTTGCAATTTTATATTGAACCATTGAGTAGTAGGAAATTTCTAAACAACACTTTTCTAGAACCATCCCTTTTGCAGTCGGTGAGCCACTCCGAAATTAATTGCTATATCTCGGTAAATATTGCATAAATTTAAACTAAAATTTATGGATGTATTACTCGAACTACAATCTAAATGTGAGAAAAATTTTGCAATTTAATATTGATCCCTTGAGTAGTGAGAAATTTCGAAACAACACTTTCCTAAAACCACCCCTTTTGCAGTCGTTGAGGCGTTCCGGAATTAATTACAATATCTCGATGAACAGTGAATATTTTTAAACGAATATTTTTATACGCGTTGCTCGAAGTACGGTCTAAATATGTGCGAAGTTGAAAAAAATTGATGTCGAACGGTTGGGTAATAATAAATTCGTAAAGAGCGTAATCGTTGAAGGCAGAAGCGTTGGCACGGCGAAATTCGATTAGGCAGTGATTTCTTCGGTTCGCTCGTCCGCAGTTCGAGATGCCAGGAGGCGAAGATGGTTAAAACGAAATGTACGCGATCCCGGCGTTCAGGTTTTTTCGCCAGTGATCTGGGGAACAACGATTCCAAGATTCCTGGCTTGTACGCCAACCACCGTAACATTATTTTCAGCTCAGTCTCGGGAAAACCGCGTCGAAGGAATACGGGCGAAACGACTTCGAGAAAGAAACAAATGGCACCTTCGTGGCTCAATCTATCGGCTGATTTGAATAAGTCGACTGTCGGAGGCATTCGACACCCCTCTGCACCCTCTCTCATCCCTTCTTCACCACCCCCCTGCCCCTGAATCCTTCTGTTGCTCTTCTAGAATCCTTTCGGTCCTCGAAAGGGTCTCCTCGATTGCGACTTCAATTTCTACTTTGGCCTTCCCCTCGGTGTTGGAATGTACAGGGTGGAAGGAAATTATGCGTCGAGGCAGTGACTCTGAATTTATCAGTTCTCAAACTCGAAGGATTACGTGGGCGTGGTTTGCCCCAAGTAGGCGTAGCTTTTACGCACTCACAATTATTTATTTAAATTATATATTCTTTAAACATTCTGCAGCTTGCAATCTTCAGAGGGGACAGACTAACTGGGCGTGGTCTGGTTAAGTGGGCGGGCTTTCAGTGCTCTCGATAGAACTAGAACAGTGTCCAATATTTATTTTGATTTTTCTATCTTTAAAATTACAACGTGTACGATATGAAATTATTCTAATTGTCCTTGTTTTTAATGTTTAATGTTTAATTTGATGTAGGAAAATCTAGGCGTGGTCAGCTGTAAGTAGGCGTGGTTTCAGTGCCCTCGATAGAACTAGCTTACTGCCCACTAATTATTCACACCCTACAACCTTTAAAACTCTAACTACAACATACACAATATGAAATTATTCTGAATTTTCGTCTTTGCGAAGATGAAAGACGATCTAGGAGATGCCTGCCGTAAGTAGGCGTGGTCTCGGTGCTCCCAACGAAACTAAAATCCTCCAAAACTCCGCGTATCATACTAACTTTGAATTTCCTATAAAACTAAATATCCTCCACGACAACTGGCAGGATCAGTGACTGAAATAAGGCAGTCTCTCTTTTCTGAACGATCTGAACGAAGCTTAAACAAAATATTTTCCTTGACCTCGAGAGATAGCCCATTAGCCCATCCATTTCACTCGCGCCCGTCTCGTGAGAATGAGAAATCGCCGGAACGAATCGCGCTGTACAACAGCAGCGTAAATTCTCGAGAGATTCGGTCGTCTGCGAGAGAAAGAAATTCGCAGGGTCCAGTCCAATAACGAGAATAATCGAGTTGGTCACGTCAGGTGGCGCGCGCCGTACAGTTTCTCATGGTATTGTCGATTCCACGGTGTATAATCGAGAGAGAGAGAGTGAGAAGGAGGGAGAGAGAGAGAGTTCGACGGTGTGGGTGTCCGGGTGAACTCAAACTCCCATTCCGGCGGATCGTTTCTTCGCACCTGTTCTTTATTTACTGCCGGCGCGGCGGATTCGCTCGCGGAATTTAATACCGGGCCGAGTAATCCGGGCCGCCGAAATTAATGCCAGCGGCGCACGCCAGATAATAGTCAAGAAACGTATGAAATATTCGAGGAAAAGTTCTGTAGGGAAGTTAGCTCTCTCTCTTTCTATCTTTCTCTTTTTCGCTCTCTCTCTCTCTCTCTCTCTCTCTCTCTCTCGCTCTCTCTCTCTCTCGTTGTCTCTCTGTCGCAGATAAAGCATCTGCGCAAAAAGGAACCGAGACAGAAGCGGAGGCGGGACCCGGATCGATCCCCGGAGATCTCGATCAATGCAAACTCATTTTCGAGGAGATCGTTGTCTCCTTCTCCGTCTGGGATCGAGCCATCCCCGGGCTGCCTCTGCAACGACGGAGAATCCTCGAGGTCAATGAGACCATTGCCAAGATCTGCGGAGAGCAAGAGTCCCTCCATAGAAAGTAGTTGCCGGAAGAAAAACGTCGATGATATAATCGTGGCCTCCATCGAAGGCGACGACAGGGCCTACGGTGCTCCGACAACTGTCGTTGTTGGACGAGAAGCCTCCTGGATATTTCGTTTAACGCTCTATCTATTTGTGAACCGTTTTCCCTCGATCGTTGCTTCCGGCCAAGTCTAAATTAGGAAAAATATAGACGCGCGATCGTTGAACGCTTTGTGAGCACGTTCCTATAGAATGCAGAATGCGAATTCCACTTTAAATTGATCATTTTTCTCTGCGACCAACATCAGAGATATCTATCAAATGCCAGATGGCATAGTTCATGCAAAATTAGGCTAAGTTTAAGTCATCATTCCGACGACTTCTTATTTGTTTAAAAAATACAGCTTGTTTAACAAAACGATC
>CM052096.1:2466272-2487643 GCA_028453745.1 Agapostemon virescens | reverse complement strand
CTATCCAATTTTAAAAAATAGCCTCAGATTATTTGCAACTGGATTTATCAGTCCTTTATCTACTGGGAAATGTCTACTCAATTTTTAAAATTTTATGAAATAGCCTGAAATTATTTGCAACTGGATTTATCAGTCCTTCATCTACTGGGAAATGTCTACTCAATTTTAAAAAATAGCCTGAGATTATTTGTCACTGGATTTATCAGTCCTTTATCTACTGGGAAATGTCTACTCAATTTTAAAAAATAGCCTGAGATTATTTACAACTGGATTTATCAGTCCTTTATCTACTGGGAAATGTCTACTCAATTTTTAAAATTAACCTGACATTATTTGCAATTATTGAGAGAGATTATTTGGATTTACAGCTTGAAATTATTTGCAACTGGATTTATCAGTCTTTCATCTACTAGGAAATGTCTACTCAATTTTAAAAAATAGCCTGAAATTATTTGCAACTGAATTTTTCAGTCGTTTATCTACTGGGAAATATCTACTCAATTTTATGAAGTTGTTTGAGATTATTTATGGCTTGATCTTTCCATAATTTTTCTATCAGAAGTGTCTATGCAATTTTATGAAATAGCCTGAGATTATGTACAACCTCATAAAATGCAGAGTATTGTAAACCTTAGTCTTGCATTGTAAATGAATATTAAAATAAAAATATTAAATTATGAGTCTCACATTAACCTCTTGCAATATGACAAGTTAGACTCGTGATGAATACTATTTAATTGTTGTTGATGTGTAGCCACTGGAAACTGTAGCACAGCTACAAATTTTCTTCTTCTTTTTCGTCGTCTTCTAGGGCAGCACGAGTGACAGAGAAAATAATCGCTGCAACAACAAAAATAAATCATCAAGATTAACAAAAATGAACGTCTCTTAAATCGTAATAGTATTTCAACTTTGAAATCATTTAAACTGTCTCGTATCATATACCCTAATTTATAATTACTAGACTCTATACAGAGTTTGAAAATTCTATGTCCTAAATACACAAATAAATAAATTAATAAGACAGTAGACTATTTACCGTTCAAATCTGCCGAAAGAGATGTTACGCTTCTCTACCAGATGGCGGATTCATTTCCGTTTTCCATAAACGGAAGCGTCGGTGCTGCCCTCGAAGAATCGTGTACGTTCCATTGGCGAGCAAGCACGTTATCAGAACGGTGAGTGTTCCAATATTTTCTATTAATTTAATGCATCCTTTAATCGAGACGCTTGAAAAAACATTTCCATTTGACTTTCCGAGATCGATTCTTCCTCTCGATAATATCCAATCAGTTGAATGGTTAAACAAATGGGCTTCAGAAACAATTGCGACGCGATACGTTGCTAACACACACGTTCGTCAACGCGATGTCGGTTGTGAAATTTTCCAGTTGTCTTTCCACACTATTTTGAAGTTCCTCCATAGAATCAATCAAATCCCATAAAATCGAAAACGTGATTAATAGATTACGAAACTCAACGATACCGACAGGTGCATGCGATTATTTCCAATGCAATTACGTAGAGAATTAAATTTACATTTTCCGTCGGCATTTCAGGTGAGCCACGATGCAGATATTCGTGAAAACCCTAACGGGTAAAACCATTACCCTCGAGGTAGAGGCCTCAGACACCATCGAAAATGTGAAGGCCAAGATCCAGGACAAGGAGGGAATTCCTCCAGACCAGCAACGTCTGATTTTCGCTGGAAAACAATTGGAAGATGGTCGCACCCTCTCCGATTACAATATCCAGAAAGGTATATACGATTTTATTAATTTACAAGTTCGCGTACAGGCAGTTCAAAAAATAATACTCGTCCTACTGCAGAACCTACTGTTTCTCTGCAGAAACCAGGATTCTATTTTAGCAACAATTTGTAAACATTAAACAACGTGTTCCAACAGAATCCACCCTGCATCTGGTGCTCAGACTTCGTGGAGGTGTCATCGAGCCCACGCTTCGCATTCTTGCGCAGAAGTACAACTGCGACAAGATGATCTGCAGGAAGTGCTATGCTCGCTTGCATCCGAGAGCAACCAACTGCCGCAAGAAGAAGTGTGGCCACACCAATAACATTCGCCCTAAAAAGAAGCTGAAGTAGACAGTGTTACTTAGACTTTCCACTTGCGTATTCGGCAAGCATATCTTTGTATCTTATAAAAGTATTTCAATAAAAATTATATAAAAAATGGACACGTATATGTTTATTATGAGATCAATTGTTTATAGAATTTATAAAATATTTACACAGCCGTTTTACTTCATGATAATACATTGGTTAATCTGCACAGATCGACGGTTTGCGCAACTGGTTCGTGTAACTTTGATATAGACTCATGTTGTTTGAACTAGGCATCGATCCACCAGCCTGTGTACAAAAATTTTTAGATCAGAATACGATTGTTGCACGTTTTAAAATTAGTGTACTCACATTAGCCCTATTAACATACTGTTCGTATATATCTATACTACAATCTTTCACCGTGGGCAGCGTAACCACGGGCGTTGTAGTCTCCAGAAACGATGCCTGTTGTATCAATTTCGACCGTAGCTTGCTACTGTCCAAAGAGTATATCGCGTTTCGTCCGATCAGTACGAATCTACAAAATAACGGAGAAAACGCTGAAAATCTATAAAAATATATCAAGCTATGATCACTTACCTTTTATACAATACTACATCATTTCTCTTAGGATAATCTGGTTGAGTACCGTACACTTCTTTCATAGATGGGAACAATGACACGAAAGATATCAACTCTGAACTCTCTTTCGAAGATATCAATTGAGAGTCATTGGTGTGCTGGTGACTATCGTCATCCGAACTGGAGCCTTCGGTGGAACTATAATTTAAACAATTAGAAAATTACTATTTCATATGAAAAATGAAACGTTCACTTTACCACACCTTGCACTGGAGGTAGTGCTGCTGGTGCTACTCTGTCCAGTCATCGATGGATTCTTCATGTTCAGATTTTTGTTGCCGGTTTCTTCTCTTCTTCTGCCGGGTCGCACTCGAACAGCGAACGGGCTAAAGTTCGTCGTGAAATGCGGCATAAACTCTCGAACAGAATGACTGATTTTGTAGGCGAAAACCTCCGAGAACACGGACAGCTCGTAGGGCCTGCAAATAATCCTTTTCTGTATCGAACCCGACTGTATCAACTTGAAATATTCACAATACCTATGGTAATCGTAGTAAATGTCGATCATCTCCTCCACCGAATTCTGCACCTGTATTATTTCCGTACAGGCTTTTGTCACTTCGTTCAACGCGTACGGAAGACACTTCAACACGTTCGTATCCCACCACTGCGTTAGCAATTTTGTCCTGCGAGTATATTGGCAGGCTGGTTTATGATGAAGATAGTAATCGGTAACCAGCTCCCAAATCGGCGGTTTCCCCTCCTCGGGTATGAACAAACCTGCATTTATTTAAACGTGTTTCGATGATGTACACATGTATGATGTATAAACTTTTAATTTACCTAGGAACAAATTGATAGTATGTTGCTTTTCTTGATCGCTGAACGTGTTGCTGTAATATCTGCTCAAAGTCTGCATTATGTCGTTACCCTGACTGGTCCAGGGAGCGGTCTTTCTAAATAACAGTAAAATATTTTCTTAGCAATAAAAGCTGACTATCTAACATTGTTTTAGAAAAATAAAAGTGTTAATGGTTTTACCTGTACGTTTTTATCCTGTGCACCAACTGAGAACCGCCGTATTGCAACGCCAAAGTATCTCCGTGATCCTCGTACAGTTCTTCCAGCATCCTAACGCAATCAGAGTCGAACTCCAGTTTCGGTGACTCTAGAACGCCTAGAGCACACAGTTGAAACCCTAGGGCGCATTTTCCTATCGCGAATTGTGCGGTATTCGTCCGATCCAAACAGTCCACGCAGTTTGTTCTAATTATGCCGGTTTGCACGGTGCCTTTCAGCCCGAAACATTGTTTCACTTTGTTCTCTAATTGACTGGACTCGGTGCTGCGATCCATTGTCGATTTAAAATCGATATCTGCATTCGTGGACGAGTTACTGACACCGTCACCTGTAGGCTCTACAGAATTTCGAATGTTATAACAACTGACCGACGAGAACGTGCTTGAATTGATTTTATTAATTTTTTTATTCGACTGCGGAGAAAATATATTTTCTTGACTATAGTACGGCTTCTGTGACTGAAAGATCCCAGTTTTCAGGACTGCGTTGTATGCTATGTTCGCTAGACGAGACATTACATTGACCTTTTTCCTGAAAAAAAAAAGGTAGACGTTGCTTGAAACAGAATTATAGTTTGTTTTATCATTTCGTATGATGCGATTCTAGGTGTACCTTTTATTCATTCGAGCCATATCGAAGCCTATGTATTGAATATGGTGTTCGGGAGGTAAAAATTGATTCAGGTAGTTCACAGCCATGCATAGTTCTTCGCTTAGTGTGCTCTCATGCTTTTTCTTCTCGCGCTTTTTAACGAGATTCAGAATTATGATCGGCGAACCGTATCTCTTCAAGAGTTGGTTGAAATGCGCACCTACGTACAGTTAGGGTCAATTAAATATTAATGTTCAGTTTCTGATTTCTTTTAATTAGAACGGGCTTGGGTATTAGGTCAATCCAAAAGTACAAACTTTTGCACTGACCTGATAGTTTTACCTGCAGTTTCCACATATGGGTCAGTCAAATCACAGGTTATGGTGGGCTTAGGTACAATTTTGCTGACATCCTGGCTCCAATGACCAGGAACAGATCCTCTCATCTGAACGAAAGAGCTGAACCGTCCCTTGCTCATAGAACTCACTCCAGAGTCATGAACAATCTGTTCTGTTTCCACCTCGTTCGCGACGTCTCCCTTGATTTGAGAAAATTTATTTCAGTCGATCCAATTGAATTGCAAAGCCATTGCGAAGTTTAACGAATGCAATTGCGCTTACATCAAAGTTCGCACCGCGTTTTAAAAATCTTGTGCCGGCATATTTGTTGCTCCTCCTGGCAATAACCATCACGTACATGGACCTGCCGAAAATACTAACGTTCGACTGTCCGATAAAGCCATGTATAATGTACAAAATCCAATCGCGATGCAAATCTTTTTCCACTGGCTTCAGAAGATGAGAGTTCCACACGAATCTTCGGTGGGGATTATTTCTTATGCCGTAATCGACATACTTGTCTGTGCTGATCAAAATATTAATTATACATTATTCGTAAAGAATGATTAATGTATTTTCTTTCAAACGTATTTGTTAAATTATTAAAAATTTATTGTTACCTACCTACTGTGCTGATAATTCTTTCGAACCGCCCACATATCAAAGAAGTCCCCCGCATCCTCGACCTCGTCGTTCGCTGCCTGATTCGTACCGTCATCAGAATCATTAGGCATGTTCGATTTAATATGCTTTGGAGGACTCATATTGTACTGCAAAGTGTGCGTTAAATCGTAGGAGTAACTAAAATAAAAATTGCTGCGGAGATCAATGCTTTGAAACATTTTTACGTATCTTTGCTCGTCAGGATGAAAAATGCGCACGATATCGTTTGGAATATAGATCATTGAAGTATCCTCTATTTTATAAATCGTATGGTGTCCGATTACGGCGACTTTGCGTCGTTTGGTTACCAGGATTATATAGTATCCTTCCAAAAATCGTACAAAACCTGTTGCAAAATTATTAGCGATTTAAAATTATCTTAGAAAATAAAAAAAAAATACAAAAATATGATCGCATATATATAATATCTAATACACAGTTCACATAACATGCTTAAGGCCATATTTGTAATTAAAGTCACGTGCAAATATCACGTTATATCATGCTAAAATATACGGGGTGGTGCAGAAATAAACCAAAGTCGATTCTACATAAAATATAAATGAGGAAAAAAATTTTACATAAAATTTTTCACTTGTTTTTTCATGCGGAATCGCTTTGACTCCGTTCCACCCTGCATTTGGAATATTTGCGTTCTTAGTATCAAATAAAACGTATGTAATTTATAATATTTAATTAAATATTTCATTGGATGACCATTAGCATATTAAAGCCATGCTTTGATTACACTTTTTTCGGTGTATACCAGTTTCATAGAGATAAAGAAGCAGGTGTACTTGTAATTGAACACTTTTGCGAATGAAAAGTATGTATACCCTTCGCAAAAATTGAACCACATGACGTCTTATTGGAAGTACTCCATATAAAATGTTAGTTGTTTGAATATTAAGCTCAATAGTCCTTACCAAGAAGGCCGAAAGCTGTCACTAGTCGAGGAAAACTGTCTCTCTGCCACATGGCTTTCCAGGTAAATTTAGTTTGAGTCGGTTTGTGCAGTGGCTTTTGAGATTCTTGGTGTTCAGACTCTTCTGACACACCGTTATCAGGTGCGGGTTCTTTGTAATTGCTGCCTTTGTTAGCAAGCAAAGATAAATAAGCAATGCAAGATTTTTGTTTTTAATGATTTTACCAGTACCTTCATTTCGATGTTATTAATATATGGGATGATTTGTATTTAATGCTGGAGTACATATATTTTCATGTTCTTTCTTTCACATGCAGTGATACAGTGAAAAACATGCAAATTCGTGAATTTCCAATTTTGGAGCAAATATTTCTATGCTAATAAATCAATGAAACGTTTTTATATAAACTTGTGTGTACTCTTTTCACAGTTTCTCGCGTACATGTGTATGCGAATGTAACTGATAATTAAAATGTGGGTAATAGCATATATAATAAAAGCACAAACATGCTTCAAGTGATTGCAATGAATGAAGAATTGTATATAAAAAATCCAAGTTGCTTACCAACAATACCAAAAGCTGAAACAACTCTTGCAACACCACCAACATTATTTCTTTGTCCAGCACGCGTACGATTTCCCATGTCTATCATTTTCACAAGATCACTTATTTCATCCTGAGTGTACTCCCTTTTATCATCTACCACAACTAGTTCTTTCGGTTCCATACGATCTATCTTTAATACTCTAAAACGAGTTAATGTGTTGTTCGACCCCATCAGATAAAATCTCTGCAAAGTAAATCACATTTTATTATTAAAAACATTTAATATTGGTAATTTATTTTTCGTCTGATTTCCGGACGCTATGTAAATAATTGTTTGTATAGTGAACTTACAGATTTGGTTTCATAAAGTGCGATCTTCTGTATCGAAGAAATAATCGGGTGAAACGCAATAACGGGAGCCGAAGTGTCATTCATTTTAAATCAACTGTGCCTAACACCAGCGATTCTGAATTCTTTCTATAAATTGATATCACGTATGACAATTCAATTTGACAAGTGCAATAAAGTACTTGTACTTTCTAGCAGACTGAAAAACACTACAGCCACCTGGTGGTAATGTACAACAACTTGATCTATATCTAACAAGGTCAAATGATTTTGGACAAATTGAAAGAATTGGAGAACAGTTGAGGGTACAATAAGGCAGAATAGTTGTAATAATTTTATTTTAAACAGTCATTTATCTATAGTACAATATCTTATCTATAAGAATTGATCTAAACATATATGTGTCAGAACTTTATTCAATTCTTTAGTTGCTCCCTCCTACTATACCTGCAAGGGCAGCTGCAATACCTCCAGTAAGCGCTATAACACAGTAACCAAGTAAAAACTTATCTTTTCTGCCTCCTAGAGTATAAGTGGGCTGCTCCAGATTAAACTGTGAAAAAAATATATATTTACTTATTGAATGTTCTATTATTAGATTATTAATAATAATATTCTAACACAGTTAATATGTATTTATACCTGATACTTCTCATAAAGATATTTCATTTTTGGACTCAGTGTAGATAAATTGGCGGAAAACTGTGACTGTACCCTGACAGGTTTAGTTTTCATTGAGTCGAACATTATGTCTACTTCTGTGCTTTGCAATGGCTTTGGTCTCTACAATACACAATTATAAATCATGCTCTAATAAGAAGCAGTACTTCCATCATTTTCTTATACATCATATATTACATAAATATCCATGTATCATTTAGCATAAAGCTCTTTGACATTATTGTGATTTAAGAGTTTGTGTTGGTTATCTTATTGAAGGTTATATTATAAAATTAATAAGAAATCTAATTGCAAGTGATTATCAAAATGTAATGTTCCAAGTATTGACTTTAACATTGTTGGTTCAAATAGTCACTTAGAATAACGGACGATCTGTTGTAAGGTTATATAATAAATTTGTTGGAATCATTACTTACTAATGGATAAAGAGGTTGAATATTTGTGGATTGTTTTAAACGACCAGTAATCGGATTAAATTCATGAAACGGCATCTTGCGCAACCTACCTTTCCTTCTCACAGTCTGCAGCTACTGTATTTGTAGATTTTCTAAAGAATATACTTAGTATTTGTCACATGTATATGTTGGCAATACTGAATTTGGTGATTTCTAAAAATATTCCCTAGCATGAGAATGCTTCGCTAGAGGTTCTCAACTTCGTAGAAAATAATTTCCAGTAGGTCAACATTAATTAATTTCTGCCACAGACTTATCTGTGTTTTAGTTACATAATTTAATACATGTATGTATGCATGTGTGTACACGTGTTAAATCTTACATGATTCTATAGCAATAATATTCTCATATTAATATTATACGATGCTCTACCTGTAACTCGTCATTTATATACCCAGTTTATGTATGTATGTTATATCTATGTGTAGATTCTGTTTGCGTCTTTACCTATTGTCGCATGTTGCTTTATCACGTATATCAAATTTTTCATTTTATAGCTTGTGCCCTCTATGAAACATAAGCTGAGGGTTGAAAATATCAAGTTGCATCCTATCAAGCTGCATCCTGGAGGAAATACTGACTGTAAGATAATCTACTGATTTATACAGTAATTAATTTTGTTATGAACACTTAATTAGTTCTGTCAAACAGTACAAAGAGCAATGGATCCATACAGAAGTGTATATGTGTCAAAGGCTTTTGTAAGTCTGATATTTCATTCACACATTCTGCTGAATAGTTGCAACAAGTGAAGTCAATTTTATATTCTCAAAACTATTGTATTCCTTCACTGTGAAAATATATTGATTCATTGTTCAATTAGAGTACAATTTTCAGCTTTTGTTGCTTGTTGTTCTAGAAAAGTTTTGATTCTATTTTATATAGTACTGTATTCTTTATGCATACCACTCGAATGATAATCTTAGAATATTTTTACAGTAATGTTCCATAAGCATTATAGCTGTGCATCATGCATAGACTGTGGATTTTATGTATTTAGAACAAAAATGAATAGGTCAAATGCAAAACTGAAAAGACATTAAAAGAACTTACAGATACTATTATGTTATTTTCAATTTTTCAAAATGATTAAAAGATAATATATATTATCATTAATCTTTGGTTGTTTGCAATTAAATTGGAAAATTTTTATTTTTCATAAACTTTTAATTATAAATATCTATGCAAGCAACCATATATTAATAGTTGTATCAATTGGATGTCCTTGTAGCTTAAGATGTAAACTATTTAAGGAACTATATACATATAACAAGCTATAAACATTCTAAGTAAATAAAATAGAATGAAATCTCATGAAATATAACAGAAAAATATATGTAACTTTGTATTCTGAAATATAATTTATACATGTGTTTCCAGGTTTCTATATCAAGGAAGATGGTTATTTCATAGTGATCTGAGGAGCCACCAGTTGTCCAAGTTATTCATCAATTCTACCTGCAATTACTGGAAATAATTATAACAGCATAAAATGACGAGCTTTAATTTATAAAATAAGGAATGATCTCGTGTAAATTATTGTAAACATTCATTATTAATTCTGGTGTGCAATAGTTTTTGGATTTCTTAAGTTGGATTACTTCCATCATTTACCGAGATGGCAGCTCTGTGTATTCCTGTTTTACCAACAAGTTGGAAACAGCAAAACATATCATGGCTGAATATGGTGGTTTTCTGATATATAACAATGTGTTGACTTTAATTGATGTACTGGATGTTTGCAAAGAGATGTACAACAGAAATAATTCGTTGTGAGGCCCTCTGAGACGAGTGTGGTTAACCTATCACGGTGTTTGATTTTAAGTGGTGCATCAGGCTGGATGTATGCTATGAAAGAATACATGATAAAAGCTTGTAGTGGGCATGATATATCACCAGATACAATAGCGTATCTCTGCTGCCTCTGAACAGATTCTAAATGTTTGTGCAATAACACAAATAGTTCTACACTGGTGCATTGAATTGGCTAAGATTTGCAAAGTACCAAATATATTCTAATGCATCATATCTGTGGGGTACAGTGACATGTAATAAACAAAATCTCATGCCAAGGCTACGAAAGGATAGAGGACCGAAAACAAGGTGGGGTGTTCAGTATTATGCAGCAGTGAGAAATGCTGTGTTTATAATACGGACACCCCCATACGTGCCACCAGAACCACCCCCATCTTTAAAAAAACATGATACAGAGTCGGACACTCTGTATATGTGTCCACAGTGCAAAGATCGGTGAGTTGCTCAAAATATTTTAACTGAAACTATGTTTTACACAATGCGTTCGGACCATCCATTCTAATATTTTTCATTTGTGAATATTAACATTGTACTGGTGAAAAGCAATGAAAATTTCTATGTACCTTGAATTATACATAGAATTTTTTCTGTTATGTATATTGTTTCTTTGGATACAAAACTGTTTAAATATTACATAATATACCTATAGCAGAGTAAAGAAAAATTAATATATTAACTTATTAAGAAAAATTAAGAACTTTACTTTTAACAATGTCTTGCTACTGAATGTCACCTTTTCTAAATATTTCATTCTGTGCCAGCTTCCATTTTCGAAGTAGTTTGGAGGACCACCGTGCACGCAAAAGCTGGATACTGGGATACTGGTGTCAACACTGTTTTGTCACAGTCTGCACCCACGACTCTAAGGAGGGTTCTTTGTGCTCGGCCTGCTCTAAATTAGATCGCGAGAAGCGTACATATTTGAGAAACAAGGGCCTGCATAAAACCCAGAAATTTGGTGCGGTGCAGTTGTTCTTCAACCAGTGCCAATTCCTGGCGCACGTGAAGGCGCACGCGATTACCAATGTGAACATGAGCGATTTAATGTTAATGCCTATTCCGACAAATTTAACTCAGAACTGGGATCCTGAAATAAATACAACATGCAGGGCTATTATGGAACACACGTTTATCATGAAGGTCCATATAATGGACTGGCTGAGAGATGAGAACGTCGACAGTGATTGGTGGCAAATAACTGGTAAGAAATCGAGAGACAATCGGAATCTGGTTACGTCGATCCTCAAGGATTACAAAGGTCGACAGTACTTCAAGCAATTAGAGATATCAATGGAGGAGGAGGTTCATATTTTGAATAACAAAACCATACCGAAATTCAACAAGAGGTACGTTGGGGTCACCGATGCACGAGAGAAAGCCGACAATATGAAGGACTCTTCCTCTGTAGATACTCCGACCTTCATTTCGGACGATAACGAAATCGAGAACGAGGACACTCCTTGCACAATGAACGACATCGCCTTCGTAGACTGCGGTCCTGCAGCGAACCACTTCGAGCCCGAGAGCACGATAAACAATGTCACGAAAAGACAGACGACGGTCCCTTCGAAACCAAATAGGAATTACTCGATCGTCCCTCACATGACGAATTTGGTGATCAATAAGTCAAAAAGAATGAACAACGCGACGCAATGGAACGCGATCTCGTCGGACATGGTGATGTCCTACGGAAACACCATGATCACGCCTAAGTTCGACACGAAGGACTCTCCGAAAAGTCCAGCGAGTCAGAAGGTAACGAGAACAACCATAGCGGAAAGGTCGAGCACCGCGCCGATTAAACTGATCACTGAAAGCAACACCGTAGGGAAAGGTGGTAAAACTACCACCGAGAAGAATGTATTAATAGTTGAACCGCTGTCCAAGGTTCTGCCTGACGCTTCCTCTTGCACGTCGAAGGCCGACAAGGCTAAGCTGGACAAGCTGAAACAAAACGCGTCCGTGGTCACAGTGAATTCTGGCCAGAAGTACGTTACGTTTCACAATACCTTACACATCGACATCAACACGATCATCAACCAGCTGCCGTCCCACGTGGTCGGTAACAAGAAGATTTACCTTCTGGGGCAGGACTCGAAGCCCATCCTCGTCAACAACAAAGACGAGACGCCCTTGAAGAAGATGGTTCAGCTGGTTCCCGACGGTAGCCGCGGCAACGGTACGAAAAGCAAAGAATCAACCTCGGAATCTGCCGACAAAGATTCAACAATGTCCGCGAAAGCGGGATCGGCGGCTGGGAAGCGTGTGAAGTCGACGAATAACAAGATCATGTGTCACAACGGCACCAAGTACATCATCAAGCAATCGCAGGGCACTGTGAAGACCTTGAAGGGCAAGCCTAACGCGGTGAAATCGTCCGTCGAGTTGCACGAGGCGTCGCCCTCCAAGTCCACGTGCAGCATTCCTCCGTTAATACCTTTGAAATCCGTAGACTCGGATAGCCTGTCGACCCCGGACAGGGTGAATGCTCTTCACGGCGACGTGTCACCTCTGACACCTTCTCCCTCGCCCTCGGAGCAGTCCAGCAGCTCCAGCTGCGACACTCAATCGAAACACACCACTTTGAATACCTGCAGGCGTATGCACAAAGCCGAGACTGCGAACAGCAGCAACAAATTCGAGCAAAACTCGAAGGGACGGAATTGCGGCGACTCCGGCGGCTCCCTGTCGTTCTACAAAGGCGAGGATGAGAATCTCTACTTGGACATAAAGATGCACACGCAGAAACCGATCTACATAATCGTCGACTCCGCCGGGATGATCACCAAGTCGAAGCACGAGATGCTCAACGAGTTCTTCAACCTGAGCTACGCGGAGCTGAAGAAACGTTACGATCATCTGCAACAGCTGAACGACGAGATCCAAGCGGTGATGGATTTCGTGCCCGAGGGCGTGGTCAAGGAGAGTCTGAAAAGGGTTAATATACTGCACTTGGTGCTGAAACAGTGCATGGACAAGTGCAGCGACAAGGTAGACGACGGTGGCGTCAAGGACCTTCTGTTAGAGGAATGGGAGACGGAGTACAATCGCGTCGGCGAGAAGACCTTCTGCAAAGCTTGCGAGAAGCCTCGCAAGCCGGATTCTTACATACCAGGCTTCTCGAAGGCGACGAGGAACGACGTCTACTGCTCCTGCTACAGGCACGTCTGCTACAAGTGCGACACTTATCAGGGCAACTCGATGAGGTTCGTGGCCCACCAGACGTTCCACGACAAGGAGAAACCGTACCTGTGCCCGGACTGTTACCGGAAGTTCCTGGTGTTCACGTCGTTGGAGGCGCACACGTGGACCAGCTGCTTCCACCCGCTGAAGAAGCGGGTTCTCGGCTGCAGGATCTGCGAGATCGATGGGTTCAGGGACATGGAGACCGTGGCTAGACACTTCGCCGTGATGCACAGTCACAATAAGATTGCCTGCGAGAAGTGCTACATCGTTCTACCGACGTACACGGATTATCAGAAGCATCGCAAGGACAAGCACCCCGACCTCGACAATCCTGGCCAGCCTATAAGACTGGTTCTCTGTAAATTAGGACGCTGTATAGTGCGCTGCGAGGAGTACATGTTGCACATGGAGAAGCATCTGGTGGTGCAGAAACTGATCTGGTTCACCTGCCCTTTCTGCGCGTTCCTCCACGTCGAAGCGAAAAGGATCATGTCTCATCTGCAGAACGAGCATCTGTCGCGGCTTTCCGAAATCATCAGTCCCCAAGTACTTTGGAACATCTTGCCGCCCCAGGTGACCGGTAACTTCTCGGACAAGTTGGTATCGCGTAAAACCGACAAGCCCGAGGACGGTACGGTGATGCCGAAGATCGTCAACACCAGGACAATCACTTCCGAGGTGTTCGAGCGAGGCACCGAGGAGCCGATCGAGTATCTGCCTGCCAAAGACTCTGGACAGCATCCTAGAGCTGTTCGGACCTCGGACAAGACTATGCCCAAGATCCTAGAAGTCAGATCGATGGCTGGTCGATCGGATTCCGATTCGCCGGTGAACGGGATCGCGATGGAGTCCGAGATGCGGAGGGAGCAGATGTTCAAGGTCGAGGATCAGGACGTGGTGATCGAGCACGTGAAGCTCGAGTCCGTCTCGAGACCGCAGAAGAGGAAGTCCGAGGTGGGTTCGAATAAAAGTGGCAAGGGTGTAGGTTTAATGATAAGGGCGGACTTGATGTCACAGACTGAGAAGAAAGACGTCGACGAAGAATCCGAGGACAATCCTGTGTCTATGTTGAAGCCTCCTCCGCTGGCCAGGATCCCCCAGCATGTTCTGGAACAGGAAGGAGTCCCGAGGCCAGCGCAGACGTCCAAGACAGGCAGGGTGACGATGTTCTCCCGCAGCCAGAAGACTAGCAAACAATTCTATCAGAGACTCGCTTTAAACGGTCCGACGAGGACAACGGAAACGGCCCTAAACTTTTTGTGTCCATTATGCAACGAGCTGATAAACACCTCGTGGTCCGTGGTGAGCAGTCACTTCGAGAAGAAGCACACGCTGGGCTGCAAGCTGACCGTGGTGAATCCCACGCTCGTGCGAATGTCCCCGGATTTCATAAACGGTGGCTACAAGGATCTCTTAGGGAACCGGAAGCGGAAGACGGAGAACGCGAGCACGAATGCTAAGAGAAGGCGACGCTGGACTCCGAAGAAGTATTCCGAAGGCAGAAGCGCCAGTTTCGCTGGGACCGGGTTATGCGTGACCCAGGAAACTGCGGAGGACAGCGAGGGCAATTTCCGTTGCAAAAAGTGCGACCAAAGGTGCACCAACATGGTCCACCTGAGGGAGCATATCGCGACAGCTCATCGGATCAGAGGCAGGTACCTCATCTGTTTGGAGTGCGGTGACAACTTTGTGGTCGCGCCGAGTCTGCAGATGCATCTTAAAGCGTTCCACGGGATCGAAGATCCCATAGCCTACATGGCGAGAAATACGTCTTACGCGCCTGACAGCATCGACGACCTCGACGTCGAGGGGAAAACTATCGAAGCTAATCAGTGCCACGTTTGCATGGCCGTGTTCGAGGACAAGGCTGCCGTTGACAAGCACCTCAGAGTCCATGGCATGGCATTTCTCAATCGCAAAAGGATAGAGGCCCAGAACGCCATGAAGAGCCCCGACAAGAAGAACGAGACTGACGAGGAGAAGCAGCAGGCCATCCCTGTGGAGACCAAGACCCTTCCTAGGAAGGGGAAACCGGCCGAAACGATACTAGACAAAATCACTGTAAGTCTCTAACATGATCAGAGAGCAGACTTTCGGTGCTACGTAAACCTGATCTTGCGAATAGTCTGTGACGAAGACGTTAAAACAATCGAATCTTGTAAATTTGTTGGGTTTCTATTGAGTTGGCAACTAAGTGATTGCGACTTCTAACACTTTATCGACCGGCGATTATGTCAGAATTTTTGTAAGGCCCATGATCCATGACTGAAAACTTTTTAATGGGTTCTTCAAGGCTGACAGCAATTTTTATTGCGGATCAACAGTGCATTCCCAATAATATTGTCACTTAGTTGCCAACCCAATATTAACTCTTTCAGGCACGGTGGTATTAACGCTAAAACTACCGAACAATAAATTCTAATCCAAGCTAATAACTTTAATAATTGCAAAAGAAGAAACTAGGGACCAGTGAAAATGGGTTTGGTGGTTCTAGTGTTAACCCCTTGGCCCTCGAAGCAATTCCATTCCAAAATCGAAACAATACTTTTACCTATAATAGCTTCATTGTACATAGTTTATTTCTTTTTCTGCATATGAAATTAATTACTATTACTCGTACTTACAGCATTAAAATTTTCAACAATTTCTTAACTGCAAACGTAATGATGTAAAAATTGCTTAAATAATATTATGGCAATTTTGAGTAGCGCCTTAGAAGCGCCACTCGAGTGCTAAGGGTTAACAGTGTCCCACCTTGATATCTTGTAATTGCTACGTGCAATTTTATTTTCCAAAATTCTGTGATCCAATCTTTTGCTGTCGATACATTCCATAGGTGTCGCTTCTAACGTCTGCCAAGAGGCAGTTCCAAAGTTTCTCTAAATTCCCATGGAGGAAATATTTAGAAAAATATATTTTGAGAGTGTTGGGATAGTCTTAAGCTATCAGAAAGTTTATTTAACTGCCTCGTTATCAATGACGACCGTTTTTATGTTGCAGGCGACCATATAGCTAACGGAGGCACGACTTTTCCAGGGCAGATGCGACTGAAGGGCATAGCGACTACTTAACGATTTCCAGTCTCAAACTCGCGAATCTGTGATTTACTGTTTTATTTAAGTGTACAACACATTCGTCACGAATCCTAGAGCAGATTAGAAAACGGCTGTTAGTTGTTTTATAGCGTTCCGGGGGCGGTAAAGTTTAATCGTCCTCGGCGAATCGAAACGAAATTTTAATAATTCTGTCTCTTCTTTACTTCCTCTCTGTCTCTCTCTCTCCCCCTTTCTCTCCCGTGTTAAAGGTCGTACTATCTTGTTCAAAAAGTGCACGCGGAAACGTAATGCTGCTTTGTAAATACGTGGCGTAATCGTAGGGAAAATCGTATTCCATTTGTAATTCAGTTATCACGCATAAAACGCAGACTGTTTCAAAGATTCGATCCCCTTCCATCACTGATTCATGGACGTTGTGGGTTTCATTGATATCGAAAACGCATACTTCGCGATCCGGCGCAGGATATGTGTAAATAATTCTGTTTTAAACAAAAAAAAAAGATATAACTTTTTGTACTCTACTAATTCGTATACATCGTTGTACCAAAAGATAAATGAAAATAAAAAAATAAGATATTCTAATTTACTTTCCGTCGTTGAGAGACCGTCCAACGTTGAACTAGGGATTATTGTTTCCCTAATCTACTAAATTGTTATAGGATCTTTGCAGTAATCCTTTTTAATCTAGAATAAACATTGAAACGCAACGATGTCACTGCAAGATGACGGGACATTTTTTAAATTCTAACCGATCTATTTTGATTTAAAACTAATCGTTATTTCAACCGTTGCTTTAAAAAATGTTATCCACATCTACAGAATTTTGTTTAATTTTTGTACTACGTGCATCAACCGCTTGCCATAACTCTTTCGTAACTGAAGTTGTCGTAACGTGTTTGTCGATAAAAATTTTATACATTTATTTCAATAGTTGATCTCGTCTAAAAAGAAATGCATAATATTTATATTTATTAGAGTTTGTTTAAACAGTTGCAATATGGCAAGGGGTTGATACTCGATCCTTCCACTTTGTAGCGATCAATTATAATAGCGATTAAGTAACGTAAGCTAGGTCTATGGGCCACATCAAAATTACGCGTTCTAATACTTTTAATTTACCTTAATATCGTGACTGTAATTACTCAGTAAGTTTATTCTTTCTGTATATATTATATATTGTAGGCTAACCTTTAATATAGACAATTGTTCGTTACTTTTATAAAGTCATGTAAAATAATCACTTCTAGTGCTCCGTAAACTTAGCGTTCCAAAAAGAAAAGACTATTGCACCCTGAAGTACAACAGATTCTCTGACATATGCATATTCAGATTAAAATCGACTGCAGGCTCGCTTCTTCCTACCCTTTGCACTCCGATGCCTCCTCTGAGGCACAACTAAAAATCTTTACACTATTGTTTAAAACAATTTTCACGTTACAACGTTTGCATTTTAAAATGTTGTACGATTAACACTGAACTATATTATAAAAATCGTTTATATTTTTAATATAAATTTGTTTGGATTATTTGCGGTTTTCATTGCAGAGTATAACTGGAAAGATAGATCTACTAAATCGACTCTTACGAAGGGGATTTTATAACTTCGACAATTTTAAAATAATAAGTTTGATATGCACGAAAGTGATTTTACAATTAAAATTGCTCGGAGTGCAAAGGGTTGAGTCACTGTCGCCATACATAAATTACCAGCCGATTAAATTTTCAAAAGATACGACCCACTTACCTGCCTCGAAACGATCTAGAATCTGTTTCTCTTCTAACCCAAGTATTTTACTAACCCCTTGCCCTACGATTTATTTTGTGATAACAGTGACCCCCAAAGAACGACGAAAAGAAAAAGAAAATTCTTTAGCTACCACGGACGTAGCTATTCTCCAATGACTGTATACGAACAATAATTGAATAAAATTTCATTTCGATTTATAGAAAATTAAGGAGATATTTTTTAATCACGAGTCTGACTCGTTGTCGTAGGGCAAGAGGCTAAAATTTCATTCGGCCAGGTATGCAACAATTTATTTTCTCACCTGCGACAGTTCTGCCAGATCGGAGGAACACGGAGGACGCAGTTCTGCGGCGAAGAGAAAAAGAAGCAACCCTCATTGATAACAGCCACATAGAATATATATATATTTGTCTTTATTACACGATCTGTAATTGCACCGACGAACGTTATTGCTTAGTGATTAGCGACTCAATGATTGACACATCGATATTAGTCGAGGTACGAAACGGGAGGGTGGGTGGTTAGGGGTGAGAGGGGTGCGTTTCGCACACCATTCGCTCGTTTTATCTACATATTTATAGGTGTATACATACGCACACGCGTCTCTTAGCATCAAAATATCATTAGTATACATCCGGGGGCTGAGTTTCCGGAAGGAACACCGACGGCTCGTCGTTATTCTTTGGCTCCGCCACGTCGCGGAGAGTTAACCCTTTGCACTCCAAGCAATTTTAATTCGTTCCAGAATAATTCCATTGTACGTGGTTCATTTCTTTTTGTGTATATCAAATATTTTCGAATCGATACCTCTGCCGAAGACAATTTTCTAACGTCGATTAATCGTAAAGTAAGAAATCTAGAAAGGCTTGTTTCACCCCTTTAATTAACTGCTCAACCGACTAAAAAATTCTATAAAATCAAATTAACCCTTAACGGACCAATGCCGCCATATAAGCGGCATTGCACTTTTACTTACTCTAAAAGAATATAAAATTTAAATCATATCAATCATATCATAATCAAAATAAAAATATTTCTTTTTCTATACTTGATTTAAAAATGTTTCACAGCTTCTCTTCGTATGAAAAATAGCTGGGCTTGGTGGGAAGTAAACTTGAAATACTTCCGGACCGTTAAGGGTTAATTTATTTAATAAAGCAGCGATGGAAAACTTTAAATGTACGGACAAATTATTAATGAAAAGATTTTCTCTAACTTCAGTGATTGCGAAATTAAAAATTAGGGACCAGTCGTTTCCACTGATTTGCTAGTTCTAGCGTTAAATGCAAGTGCATGGTAATGCAAATGTTGGTTTGAATAATAGTCTGTGGATTTTTAGTGTCGCCTCGGAGGAGCCATTGGAGTGCTAAGGGTTAAATAGTTTTATGTTTTTCCCCTATATATATTTTGTTTGTTTTTCTTTGCGTTACACCGAGTGCAGGTACTGAAGGAAGGGTTTAAGGGCGCTGAACACTTTGATGTTGGACCTGTAAGAGTACTCATCAGCTCGTTTCATCCACGGTTCGTGGCTCCACGGTTCTGTACAAGTACACGGAACGATACTGCGGACAATATATCATCTATAATATATATTTATATTTATAATGAAAGCGTTAACGGGAGTCAACAGTGTTTCACCAACTTTCATCGTTTATTAAAAATAATTTCGCGCAACGAACTGAAGAATTTGTTGCTTTGGTCCCTCCACGATCCACGTTTATATAGTCTCTCGGTCCGCTGTGCATACTTTTACGGGTCCTGGATTGCATATGTCTTTTGGCACAACTGCTACGGAACACACACGATTAAATTTAAAACATTGATCACAGCGTTCCTCTCCGTAGCGTCGCGTTCGGAGACGTTCGCTAGCAGCCGGAGGATGTTCGAGCCGCGCGCCGATTGGCCGGCGATCGGACGCGTCACGGGCTTAATGGGCGGGGCTAGGCGCGACGATACGGAGGGAATGCCTGTTCTCACGCGGTCTCGCACACTTTGAGCCTCGCTTGAGCTTGTTTTCTGTGCAAGATTTCGATGCACAGAAGATTGTCGCGTGCGCGAACGATCGCGCGATACCTTCCGAAACGAAACGGGAAAGAGCCTCGGCCCATTAGGGGGGTTAAGCGCAATTTCTCTGTGCCCTCTCTCGCGTATCGTTCCTTTCTACGTACCGCGACGCTGCGATCTGAAATTGGAAAACCGGCTGGACAACCGCTGCGCGTTCTTGTTCCTCGAGACGGAATCAAGGTAAGTGGATATGCATATTACGTTTCTCGTGAAATTATGGTTACTCGGCCTGTTTAAACGATCCCGAAGACGTAGCTCGAATTCACGTACGCTCGTTCGAAGCTGTTTCTCAACGGTGCCGGATGAATGAATAAATTGTTGCGGATTCGTGTGTCCGCTGAAAGAACGCGCTCGGTTTCGTTCGTGTAAAATGAAAAAATGTATTTGGAACGGAAATATTCTAGGTCAGAAGATGTATCTGAATTCTGGAGTTGAAACACCGTCGAGTGCAAAGGCTGACAAGTGACTTGACCTAAAATCTGTGGCACATACTGCCGGCAAGCGTTGACAAAATTTTACGTTTACGACAATGTCTTCTTGATCGTCTCTTCACGATTTTCTTTACGGAGAACGTTCTTTCTCAAGGTCATACTGACATCTTAGAACATTTTAGATACACTCTTATTAGAATAATTGCTTGCAAATATATTTTCCTGATCATGCTCAACATCTTAGAAAATTTAGATATACTCCTTTTCTCAGTGAAACAAGCATACTTTTCTCAAGTTCGTACTATACTTTTCACCGTTTTACTGAACGTTTCAGGAAAATCAGATTCCACTCTTTGTCACTGGAGTAATTGCATGCACAGAAAGAAATATACATTTTTCCTCGCATATCAAAATTGTCATCGTTAAAAATCATTCAGACAAGTGAAATTGATTCGTGAATCTTTAGTAATACTTCCCTCAGCAATTCAATATCAGACTTCTGTCCAGCCAGAGTGTTTCAGAGCACAGCGCGCGAGAGGAGACCGACCAGCAAAGGACTCGACCCTCTTTAGGATTAACCTTCGTTAAATTCTCATACTAATTCGCCTCCTCGTCGATGTCCAAGACTGAACCAGTGTCCAGCTCGACGTTCCAGGACTCCACACGTCCACTTCTTCCATCCTAGCAGTCCCCAGCGAGGAAGAAGCAGAGAAAGCTGGAAAATGAATCAATTTTCCCAGCCACGTTCATGGCAATGGGCCTGTTAGGTCTGCTGGGTAGCCAAGGATCGTCCCCGG
>CM052096.1:2418076-2438450 GCA_028453745.1 Agapostemon virescens | reverse complement strand
GAGGAAGGGAACGAATGAGAAAAAGGAAAGCGACGACGCGAGGGAAGAAGGAAAGGGAAAAGAGGAAGAGATAAGGGAGGAAGGGAACGAATGAGAAAAAGGAAAGCGACGACGCGAGGGAAGAAGGAAACTGAAAAGACGAATAGCTGAGAGAAAAATAGAGGGAGCGAGAGAAGAAAGAGGGACCACGGCGAGAGAGGAACGAAACTGAAAAGAGGAAGAGAGTCGGAAGGAGAGTAACGCGAACGAGAAGAGCCGACGAAAAAGAGGTCTCGGATCGGCGGATCGTAAAATTGATTATTTTTAAAGCGGTCTGGAGGACCTCCGGTCCCAGGGGAGGGAAGAGGGTGGGAAACCCCGTTGTTTCGTGCAACAGGAACGAGCCGACGTAGACCGTAGGCGGCGTCGACGACACGCTCCGAGTAGCACGCGACGCGCGCGCTCTCGTATATTCACCCTCTTGTCCGCTCTCTTCACCCTTTGAAGAGGGTCGCGAAACGCAACACGAGGGTGGTGCGTGGCTCGAGGGAGTAAACGAGACAGAGAGACAGAGACAGAGACGCAAACACGCGCACGCGACGCAGAGAGGGAGAAGAGGGTGGCTATCGATTTTATCATTCGCGTACAAGCGCGGATTCAACCCCGCACGAAACCGAACGGAGTCGAACGGAGGCGCGGTCAGCGATAATCATCGTCGGGTCGCCGGACCCGGGATAACTTTCCACTTTTTCTTCCTGTCCTGCTCGATTTTCCATTTGCACGCACCCCCTTTTTGCCAGGTCGCCAAGGCGCCGACATTTTCCCTGCAGGTGGTGTGTGCACGACCGGTGTAGAATCGCAAGATCGGATTTCCTGGCGAGCCGATCCTCCGGATTGTCGTCCGTCGATTTTGCGGTGTCTACACTGTGTTTATGTTCCTCTATATTCGTCTACGTTCCTCTATATTCCTCTATATTCCTCTATATTCACCTACGTTCCTCTATATTTGTCTACGTTCCTCTATATTCGCCTACGTTCCTCTATATTTGTCTACGTTCCTCTATATTCGCCTACGTTCCTCTATATTCGTCTACGTTCCTCTATATTCCTCTATATTCCTCTATATTCCTCTATATTCCTCTATATTCCTCTATATTCGTCTAGGTCGCCTTCCGGTGAAACGCGAGAAGGAATCTCAGCCGCGGCTCGAAACGAGAGAGTTTCAACATCCTCGCTCGGCTGCTGCATAATTGAAGAACTCTGGCCGCGATATGCCAGCGAATCTCTCTCTAGACGGCACATCGTAACTACGGTAAACTACTCGGCCCCCCAACCTCCCTGCGATAAATATTGAAACATCCACTCGTTCCTGGGCCGTGCTTAGGGCCGAGGGCGTTGCCTCGATTCGCCCGACAGGGCTAGAACCAGACTAAACCGCCTCTTAACCCAATTGCACCGGAATACGTTAACCCTTCCCGAGACTCCGACTCGATCGACGAACATCGGCGACGATTTCACGCTTCTTCCGGCTGTTTTGTCTGGCTTTCAATTTCCGGGCCATCGATTCCCTTCACTAAGGCGTCGAGATACATACGAGTCCAAGGATTTGTAAAATTAACGTAGCTTTCCGGCTGTAAATATAGTGGATAGATAAAGAGAGAGAAATAAAAAGAAGAAAAAGAATGGAGAAGAGAGAAAAGAGTTAAATTTTATCCGCACGATAAAGAAAATATTACAAGACTGAAAATGTTCGAAATTAAACAACGAACGTCTTGATTTTCGAACTGCAATTGCTTCGAGCGCAGATGATCAACCCTTAGCCACTCTAATGGCCTAACTACAGAAAAATCGACATGGCATTTAACGGATCAAGTACCAGCGAGAAAGTCTCGTTTTACCGTCCCTCTGTCGGCAAACGCAGGAAGTGCAGCTGCGCTAGTTTCACGAACTCTGCTCTTTTGGAAGATGCGCAAAAAGCAACCGGAAGTCCTCCGCGAGAAGAATCGCTTCGGTAAGAGTAATAGCAAGGATTATACTGTGCGAAATTCGTTTCGGAAGATGTCTCGATAACTGTTGTTCTTCGGGCACGGTGCGATTCGCTTCCGATGCACCTTTCGATTCCATTCCCTTTTTCCCTCCGCCTCTCCGACCACTCGGCTCGATTCCGGTGGCAGCACGCGGATCGCCGAGCACAATTTGTAACCGGAAATCCTCTCGCCGATACGCGAAATATTCCAAACGTGTTCGCATTCCGGAACGATGGAACGGGGAAACGAGAGACAGAGAAAGAGAAAGAGAGGATTTCCGTAAACCGTTCTCGACGCTCGCTCGCCCCGGCAAATGGAATTCTTACGTGCCCCGAAACAGGGCGAGCATTTATTATTATTCCGTGATATCGGCGATGCGATTTCCTTCTCCCCGAATGCGAATTCCGACGGGAATAACGCCGTTATCGAACTCGCCAGGGACACGTTTCTTAATCGCGTCGGATTCGTCGCGAATTTCCAAATTTTTCGCGGAAAACTCGTGCGGCAAAGTCAATTATTAAACCTTTGCACTCGAATAGCGCCTCTAAGGCGCCACTAAAAATTGTCACATTATTATTTAAACAACTTATACGTCGCTAGGTTTACAGTGAAGAAATTCATAAAAATTTTCATGTTCTAAGTACGAGTAATAGTAATTAATTTCACATGTACGGAAGGAAATAAACTATGCACAATGGAGCTACTATAGGTAAAAATATTGTTTCGATTTTGGAATGGAATTGCTTCGAGTGCAAAGAGTTAAGTCGAAACTTCGTATTTGACAATTTTCTGTTTTAGTGTCTCTGGGGCCCAAGGGAAGAGGGTCATTCAGAGAGAGTGAGTCCCTGACGAAAACCAGACCCAAGGGTGGGCTGAGATTTTCCAGGGAAACGCGAACTATGGGGATGAATGGGAGTGTGTAAATAAGAGCCGGAGAAGAAAGAATTTTTCAGAGATTTTGGGAGAAGAATGAGTTAATTTTCTGCTCGATACCCTTCCATGTATTTTTATCAAACGATTTAAATAAAATACCACAAATCCTGTAACCGATCCTAACTCTTCTGTAATCGATCTTTTTAATTTTGCGCGGTGTGTCGAGAATTCCCGTTCGCAAATATCGACTCGCAACAAAATGGCGAACCGTTGGTCCTGACCGGATACGCATCGATTCTCGTTCACCGATCAATCGAATCGTTCCAGAAGCGATTTACTCGAGATATCCTCTGCTCAAAATTAACAGGGTCGTAAAGAGCGACGCTCTTGACTATTTCGAAAACGAAAGAGCCCTCGTAACCCGAATTCTCGGTGGACCGATCGAGAAGACGCGCGGGAGAACGGTTGTTGCCCGCATTTTTCTATCGAGTCGGGTCGATTTTACCGCCATCCCCCCGGCTACCTTTTTTTATTTATATCCTGCTTACGCGACTTCCGCTTTCCCCGGATCAACCGGAACAACCTCTGCCGTCGATAAAACCATAGCCACCGACCGAGGGCTTGCTTTTATCGTTCCCGAATCTCAATCCCCCTCGCAGACGTCTTCAACCTTCGCGAAAAGCCGACTGCGATCCTTTCCTGATCCGCTTTTTGCGTTCCAAAGTGTTCCCCCCTCCGCGAAATCCTGCTGGCGAACCTGTAAAGTCTCCTAAACAATTAACCCTTCGAGGCGCTGCTAAAAATTGCCGGTATCATCGTTTAACCCTTCTCGTTGCCGTGCTGGATCTCTGTTTTCACCCCCGGGATCGAAAAGTCGCAAGATCGGGCGGATTCCTGCGATCAACCCCTTGCCGTACACCAAGCAAAGTTATTTTATCTTGGTCGCTAAAATTGTTGCAGAAGAGACAAGACAATTTACATTATTTATACTGCCACAGTTTGTGTCGATAATCGAACGAATGGCAAAAAGAAAATATTCACAACGCGTCAGAGTTTATTTAAAATATTTAAACGCCAGTTCGACTCGTCGTAATTGTGCCAAGGGGTTGAATCGAATGGACATTTTCATTCGACGGAATCCTTATTGTATCAAGTCGAACCTGTTTCCTCATTCGACGGTCGAATTTCACTAATTAATGGTTAACTCTTTCAGGTACGGTGGTAATTTTATTTTGTGACATTCCGTGCCTGAAAGGGTTAACCCTTCGCGGTGAAAACAATTTTAATCATAAAATTGAGACGTTTCTTTCAAAATTGAATGTGTTCGTTCTATGGAATCGGATACGAACGCCGAGAATGTTTTCACGTTCGACGGTCGAATTTTACCGATAAATGTTTAATTAACGATAAATGAATTATAATATTTCTGGCGTCAACGCGAGCAATTGCAGAATGGTAGAATAGATGGGAACGAATAGCGAACGCTTTGGAAAGTTGTACGGGAAAATAATCTAGCGAAGGTTGGAGGTTGTCGATGGTTTCCGGTGGTGAAACAAGGGGGTGCGCAAGGGGTTGTCGAGTACGCGATCCCAGTGAGTGTCTCCCCCAAAGAAAATGTTCCGGTAGTGGATTGATTCGATGGGGAATTCGAAGGTCGCCTCGTGTCCTATTCGCGAAATTTCGTGGGCGTTTCGCAGGGTGTGCGAGTGTTTCGTGTTCTTGCTCGCGAGTCGCGCGAGTCTTTCGCTCGATGCCAGGCCTGGTGAATGCGAAAAGCCCTGGTAGCCCCGTCGGTCGGCATGGCAACAGCTCCGCGCGTCCCGGCGTCGGGACGCTCGATACTAGACGACGACGACGACGACGACGACGCCCAAATCCAAGGGGGTGGGGGAGAGAAAGAGAGAGAGAGAGGGAAAGAGAGAGAGAGAGAAAAGCCGCTCGCAGTAGTTTAATACGCGATTCTAGCCGAGCAAAATTATTTTTGTTATTCTTTGTTGCTTCGAAATCGCGGCGCCGACAGTTTCCCGCCCTTATGTCAGCCCGAACGGTAGTTTAACCGTTATTTATTCCAAAATTTAAGGATCCAATATGCGGGCCTGATGTCAATATAATGACACTCGTTTAGAAAGGGTGAATGCGCGATTCTAGCCGAGTGAAATTATTTTTGCTATTCTTTGGTGCTTCGACACCGAAGTGCCGACAGTTTCCCACCCTTAGTTTAGAGGGTAGTTTAACCATCTGAGGACGAGAATTTTTTAAAATGTTCGAAATATTTTCTCTAGAAGTTTAAATCTTGCGTTCACATTCCAAGTTCTCAATATATATATATTTTCGAGAGGGTGGAAGGGTTCGATCGGTTCTCGAGCACAATGGTTCGAACGTTTCCGAGAGGCAATCTCGTAATATCTAGCAGCACCTAGAAATGTGTATTTCACCGAGTGCCTAGGAGTGTCTCGAGATGACTCGAGATACCGGCGAGTAGCTAAAGAATACTCTCGAGTATCCTGGGAGACGGCTTGGAAGGAACGGAAAACGGAGGATTTGATCGTTCCTGATCATCTGAATGTTCTTAGGAACATCTGAATATCTCTATGAACGTCTGAATGTTCCTACGAACGTCTGAATGTTCCTACGAACGTCTGAATGTTCCTACGAACGTCTAAAACTATTTAAAAGCACTTGAAAATACCGAAACGCGTCTAGCAGAAGTACTAACAGTACTTGGAAGTACTCACGAGTGTTTGGAAGCGGTCAGAAGTACCCGGCAGCGTCTAAAACACACGACTCGCGCGTGCGGACGCATTCAGGCTTGTTTAAGAGTGTCTGAAATTATCTAGAAACGCGTAAGAGTGCCTCGAACCGCCTGAGAATGCTTCTACCACGTTCTAGATATACCAGAAGCATCCGGAACGGTGAAATTCGAGTATTCCCGAGCGGATTTCGAACGGTGAAAAGAATTAGAAAATTCTGAAGGTGTCTGGAGGTGATCGAAAGCGTTCTGAAGCGCCTGGAAGTATCTGGAAGTATCTGGAAGTACTTTCGGAACAGTACTTCGGAAATACTTAGAGGGTCGAAACTGAGGCTGTTGAGAAAACTAGGACGTTCGCGCCATGGAAATTGACGATTCGTCGGAGTTATGGGGGAGTATATGGTCGTATATTGCTGTCGTCGAGATCCACTGAAAAGTTTTCAGTCACGGGCCTTAAAAAATTTTGAAACACTAGCCGGTAAAGCGTTCAAATTTACAGTTCTGGAATTCACACGCCGATCTCGCAAAATACGCTCGTCGTCAAAGGGTTAAAATACACAGCGTTTCCTCGGCTAGTCGATGGAGTTCGCTCTTCATTCCGAGATTGAAGATCGCCGATAGAAAGGGAGCAAAGAGTGTCGTCGCATTCCGCATGGTCCGATGGAATTGTCCTCGTCGTTGCGGGAGAAGAAAAAAAGAATGCGCGGAGATATCGCGGCTCGCGAAGGCCGATAATTCCGCGCGCGCGGAATTTTTGATAAACGCGTGACAGTCGAGTGTCGCGGGTTTATATTTAGCCTTGTCATTTTTATCTGCGGCTCGCGCGATTCGTGTTTTTTTAATACGCTTATCCGAAGTGTGTCAGCGCCGATACCGGGCATTTATAAATAAAGAAAAGGGAAGCAGCCGGTCGTCGCCACTGTCGACGACGACTACGACGACGACGACGACGGCAACGGCGACGGCGACGGGCGACCAAGACGAAAACGACGTGTATTCGCCGCTCGTATTTTTAATACAATGGCATCCCGATGACGTCAAGTGATAAATAGGTGGAGAGATCCGCGGCCCCGAGGTCTTTCAACCGACACGCTTTGTTTCGACCGGTGCGCGCCGGCCGGACTGTTTCTACAAAGTTCAGAGAACGTTTACTTCGAAGCGGACTCTTCGCGAGCGCGATCCAAGTGGAAAAGGAGCACCTGAATTTTTTAATTTTAGTCTTTTCCTCGCGCCTCTGCGCAGCCTGCAGTCTTGCGAAAAGAGTTTCTCATTTCGGGAAACAGCGACCCCAAAATTGTACTAAATCTATGCAGCCGAATTTTTAGCAGTTCTTTCTACCCCATTGCGAGGGGCCCTAGACCTTCGGATGTCTCAAACGCGTCGAAGATTTCTCGACGAGAGAAATGGATCTTTTTCGTCGAGGAAAACTCGTCCGGGAAAGGTCCGGAGGACCGGTGGAAGGTCGCCGAACCGATTCCGCCGGGATCGATGACAGAAGCTCCTCCGAGTAATCCGTTTTAATCCGGACAGGCTCCCGGACACGTTCGAGAGAGGAAAACGTTCAACAGTTCTGGCCGGTTGCCAACAGCTTCGCCCGTCCGGTTGATTAGCTTGTAATTGCGTATTGTTTTCCCCGGGAACGGGGCAAGATGTCGGGGCAAGAGACCGGACGAGAGACAGAGAAACATTAAAGAGAGATAAAGAGAGAGTTAGCCTTTGAACGCGAAAGCACACGCGGACAGACGTTGACCGGCTCGAGACGATCCAATTTATGCGTCAAATAGACCGTTCCACGATCGAACGAAATGGTCCGGGCTTCGGGTTGACACGGCCGGACGGTAAACAAGATAAACGGTCCGCCCGAGGCCGGTTTTTCCGTTCGCCCGTCGCCTCCGGACAACGGAAACGTCTTCGAGAAGCACGTGACCCGAGATCTCGTCGGAAAGACGCCTTGTCGATACTCGCCAGACGAAGGGAGCCAATGGATTGCCCCTCGGGGCACCAGAGGTTCCGGGGGCCACGCGCGCCACGCCTACTCGCGACCAGAACGAATCACCGCGTCTTATTGCCAAAACTAGATTTGGCCAGTTTCTTTTACGAAAAATTCTTATATCGAGCCGACAAAGGGGAGTGTTAATTTTTCACAAGTCTAGGATTGGTATTTTCCTAATTATTCGAAGGACAACTAAAAATTGGTAAAGGGACTTTCAGCTGTTTTGCAGCTGACGGTGCGATTTTCCGGTTTGTATGACTTGCAAAGAAGGGGAGGATCGAATCTTCCACAGAATCTAACAGAATCTTCGGATTGATGCCGAAGCGGAAAAGTTTCAAGCTTTAAACGCGTACAAGAACGTAGCTTTCGCGAGGAAGGGTTTTAAAACGCGCGCGTGCTGTTCGGCAATGATCAAGTTTTAGATTGCGCCGACCAACAAAACCCCCAAAGAAATCTATTTAAAACCAAAAAATTTCCAAACTCGGCGCAGACGTCCACCGAAGATGCTCGCACAGATTCGCGAATCCGCCGTTCCGCGTTCGAGGCTTCTCAACGGTGTCGCTGCGAAGACTCGGTGAATCGCGAATCGTCGCGATTCTGAGATGAACATTCTCGAGAACATTGCCGAACAGATTCCGGGGATCGGAGAGTTTGCGGCTAAGGTTCTAGCGCCTGGAGATCCAAAGGATCGCGGAGATCAAGAGATCAGCGCGAGGACGCGGCCGCTTCGCCTCGTTACGCTCAAACGTATCCTTTATCCTCGAACGAGTCTCTCGAGGCGGCGGTGACTTTAACTGAATTTAAATCGAAGACGACAGACGACGGCGGGTCCCCCCCTCTCTCTGTCTCTCTCGCTCTCATTCTCTCCTCGAAGGTTGAAAGGCGATTGTCGAGAGGCCCTCCGGCTCGTTAACTTTCCATCTTTCACGACTCGTTAGGAGAGAGGCCCTCGAGACTCGCGAGGCCGACACGTGCAAGCTCACGCACGCCTCTATCGATTATTTTCCCGCGTTTCGAGAAGTCGACACTGGCGAAGACGAAAACGAAAACTGGCCCGCGAGAGCGCGTTTTGCTCTCGTTCTCACGGCCTCTGACATCGCCGAGGACAAAGAGGCCGTCCGCTCGGACTCCTAAGCCAAATAAGAAGATTACCCGCTCGAGTTTTCCGCTCAAGCGGAATCCTCTCCGAAAGCTCGCTTCCCGGTTTCTCAATTGCCCCGCCGCGAGGCACTGGCTCCTCGGGAGCCGTCGGGCCACGCCCCCCAAAGTCGCCACCGCTCTTTCAAATTCGAAAAAATACGAACAAACGATTCGCCTAACGATTCCAACCAACTTTTCCTTTCTGCGATTCGAGACACGACGCCTCGTTTTCGAGCTGTCCTTTTAGTACAGAGTAGAAAGACTAAGAAGAAATACTTCTTTCTTCTTCTTCTTCTTTAGTATTTCTACATTGTTTAGTAGTAGTTTTCTTGTAGAATGTAGTTAAAAACGAGTGTCGATCTGATCGTATTGGAGGCAGAATGGGGCGCAAGCCGAGCCGTCGTTTTGACGAACGAAAAGATTCGTCGGAGTACGGTGTTCGGCCGGAGGAAAGATTTCCCGATCGAGAATCGACATCTGCCGTCGATTCCTCGACGGTGGGAAACGCGGGGGGGATCGAGAGAGGGGAAGAACGAGCACGCAATCGCGCAGAACGATACAGAGTCGCGGGATGAATTTCATCGGGGCCATTAGGAATGAAATCGAAGCCAGTAGAAACTACCGAGAGGCGCCTTCCGCGACGAAACAAACCGGTTTGCCAACCGGCTGGTCGTCCGGCCGATCTCTTGCCACTGTTGCGACGTATTTCTGCACATGCACGGCCACGGGTACCGTTGCATGTGCAAACCGCCGACTGCGACATATTTTAAGAGCACCGAGTCCGCCGTATCTCGTCACGTGTCACATAAATTTGTAGCATCCCGGCCGAGTCTCGGAACAAATCGTCTACCCGCTTATTTCTTGTCCGATACAACACCCTACCCTCGAACCTGTTCGCGGACTACGGTAAAGTCGCGTTAACCCTTTGCCATGGGCGCATACGTTCGCCAGCCAAAAACTATCCACGCTATGCACGCAAATGCGCGCCGTAAAAAATAAAAATCTCGTTTGTAGGCAATTTTCAGGTAGAAGGGCCCGTTTACCAGGCCGGTACCAGCTTTCTTCCTATTTTAAGATGTTCCTTTTTTGAGATCTTCCTATTTAAATCAAAATGATTTAACACTAGGTTTACGGGACCTGTCAATTTGACGGAATTCAAACTTTGCAATGAAATATCTCGAAAACCGCTGGATCGATTTCAACCGTTTTGCATCGTAAATTAATCATTTCTTCCAAAGAAATGAACAGTTATTTCCGACGAAAGCTCGATGCAGGTTTACGCAATATATGTATACGTATTATATACAATATATATACAATATATATATGTATATGTATACGCAATATATATGTACATTGCAAAGTGCAATATACCTGTAAAAAGTGTTAACTTGAATAAATCGTTTTTTAAAGAAAGTGCGTATTTTCATTCACCCGTCAATTTGACGGGTGCCGTAGAGATAGGTATATAAGAAACGTCCGTAAACCTAGTGTTAAGTAAATCATGCCGGATTCGGACCCGTCTCGACCGGAAGGGTGTCGCGCTCAAGAAAGAAGACTCTCGGCAAGTACGTTTCCCGAAAGACGAGAGAGAATCGAGTCTCGAGATGCACGCAGCTGCGAGATGTCGATCGGAGGAGTTAATCCGCGATCCAGGGAACACGGAGTAAGCCTTCCTCTTGCTCGAGAACGTCCTGTCGCATGAGTTCCACGGCGAGCCGAGTGCGAGGGGACAAAGAACTCGCGACCACACCCCATCCACGGCTATTCCTGCCGCGAGGGTGGATGCTCGGAAACAATGTGACATTCGCGTAGGTGCGAAACCGGGAATACGAGTCGGAAACAGGAGGGAAGACTCTCTCCTCTCTTTTTCCCTCTCTCTCCTCCTCACTGTCTCCCTCTCGATTGTCCTCCGCGTCTGGCCCGTCGACAAAGCGTCTCTCTCCCCGTCTAGGAAGGGATTTCTCTCGATTCCGCGGTAACGGGGTGGGAAAATGCGACCCTCGAAACACGTGGTCGCGTTCCCGAGGTTCCCCCGTTGCGGATCCACCCTGAAATCCGAAATTCACCCCCGGAATGGAAACGGTCAGCCGTGAAAGACGTTTCAGCGTCCCTCGTCTTCTCTTTCGACTTCCCGTTGAAAGAGGAAAGCGTTCCTTCGCGGATTTACGATTGTCCAGCGAGTTGCGAATTTGCAAAATTCCCGTGAGTGAAGTTCGCAGCGTTACGGCTGGTCGGACGAACAGAAACGAGCAGTGTTCCGACGCGAACAAAGTGCCGCTGCTGTGCGCCGTTGCAGCTAAGCGTATCCGGGAAGTTTCGGCTATTGAACCGCCATTCGCCGGTTGCCATAATGAGCCCCGGCAGAGGCGTCGATCATGCTCCGCGGCATACCGCCGGGTGCCGATTTCTCGAACAGATACGTCTCGTTTCCCGTAGGAAATCGAGTCGATGCTCGCGGCCTTATGGGAACGTCGACGCGGTCTCCTAATTGCTCTCTTCCTTCTGAAGGAGCAACCGAGAAAAACGGAGTCAGATGAGCAGAGAGAGAGAGAAAGATAAAGAGTGGTAGAGCAATAAGTCATTGCCGTTGTCGGTGTCATAACACCGAACACAATCGCATCTCGCTGTTGTTGCGAGCACCGATGCTCGAGAACGGGGCACTCTCTTTAATGACTCGGAATGCCGGCTCCGCTCGAAGGGAGAGAGTGAAAGTCTCCGGCCACGGCGACAGCGGGCCCCTCGAGGACGAATTTGCCCCGCGGAGCCGGGGCCCGGGCCCACCGGGAAAATCGCGAGCGATCGACGGGACCCGAGAAATCGTCCTGCGTCGGTTTATCGATACTATGCCGCCGCCATTGTTCAAACCATACGGTTAAGATGTCGGAGCAGATCCTCGGTTTCTTCTTTCACAATTATTAACCCTTTGCACTCGAAGTTGTCTTAACTAAAGAACCAGAGCATTTCTCCTAACTTAGGATTACAACACATAAATTTTTATTAATTCCTTAAATATAAAGATAGCTATGTTTAAATTATTTTAAATAATAGTGTGCCAATTTTTCGAGTCGCCACTCGAGTGCAAAGGGTTAAATTTATGAAGATGCTTTCGCCAGAAATTTTCTGATGTAAATCTTTGACCCTTTGCGGTCAGCTGATTACGCTATTGGGAGTACCAGCAGGTTTAATTTAACCCTTTGCGCTCCAAGCAATTTTAATTCGTAACTCGAGACATCTTTCTGTCATAGAATAATTCCATTGCAAGTGGTTAACCCCTTGGGTACATTTGACGTCTGAGACACGTCATTCACTTTTTTCCCCTAAGAGCGGATGACGTGTCTAAGACGTCAAACCAAAAATTAAACTTTGAATTTATTTCATTTAGTTTTATTTTGTTGTTATTAATTTATTTTTGTTTTGCAATTCTAATTAGTTGAAGACATCTTAATACTACATATGTCACAAATATTTTAGAAATAAATACATTCTTACGTAAAATGTACTGCCTTTACATACTACTCCAAGCAACCAAAAATTATTTCCGTTCCACATGCAAATATTTTCTCAAATAAATCCGTACCCAAGGGGTTAATTTCTTTTCATGCATATCAAATTTGTTCAATTTTTACTAACTTCTTCATTACAAACATTTGTAATGTATAAATTATTTTGATTAATAGTCTGACAATTTTTAGTGTCTCCTCAGAGGATATTAAAACACACAGAATTCGTTGAAACTGATTTGTTGCGTTTAATATTACTAATTTGAATCACAAGGGGAGCACAGTGTTTGGTGGTCCCTGAAAAAAGTTTTCAGTGATGGATAGTAAAGTGTTAACAGAGAATATGATAATTTCGACAGACGTAAAAGGTCCAAAGACCGAAAGAAGCGTCTTGTAATTGGAATAGCTTCGAGCAAGAAAGGGTGAACGATTGGAACCTGAATTTTGTCCAAGTTTTTCGCGATTCTGGATTGCGCGACGGCGGCATCGGTCTCCGTCGCGCATCTTGAGCGATAAAGGACCAGTTAACGGAATAAAACAGGATAATTCAGCGAGTCGAAGCCGGTTTTCCATGGCGGCCTATCACGAAACTCGCGAGCTACGACGAACCAGAAGGATGAGTCACTGCTCTCTTCCCACTCTCCGAGAAGAAGCTGAGAGGAGAGGCTGAGGCTGAGGATCGAGAGCCGAGGCTGGTCGCGCGGTGAGCTCGCTAAAAAAGAAAGGGAGTCTGCGGCGAGCAGAACGCGCGACGGCCAGAGACGAGCAGGAAGATGAAGAAGGTGGTAAAGAAACGAGGAGGATTAGTCCCGAGGCTGCGGATCGCCTACACGCGGAGCTAAGCTCGACAGCTGGAGGAAGAGTCTCTCGACTCGACCAGGTTCCACCAGGCTCGAGACTACGCTGAGCTTTACGAGCCAAGATCGAAACAGAAACCGGACGCTGTCGATCCAATCTGTGCGCAATCGCTTTTCCGATCGAAACGGGCCCAAACGAGAACACAGCGCTTTCAAAATGTCCAAAGCTTTGTTAAAATGAAAGAGGAAAATAGAATTGCTTTTGGTTTACGCGTGGAACACCGAATCGCGATTTTTACGCCGCGCTTTTCTGATCCAAACGAGTCCAAACGCGACCGCACTGCCTGTCTAAAACTCTTCCAAAATGAAAGAGGAAAACGCGATCATGCCTATCCAAAGGTCTTCCAAAATGAAGGAGAAAAATATCATCGCTTTTGGCGTACACATAAGATATTGAATCGCGCTTATTGCGCCGTATGCGACGTTCTTCTAATCAGAACGAGTCTGTGTTTTTCTGTTTGCACTCGATTGTTGCCCGTTTGCATTCGAATGGCGATTCCGAAGCGTCGGAAAATTTACCGCGTCGCCGTAAGACTCGTAAAAACGTAACCGTTGCAAGGACGAGCACCGTTAAAGACAGTCATACGCGCAAAACGGAATAAATTGCGTAGAACTGAGATTATCCTAGATCTGCAGAAACGTAGGTTCTCGAATCAAAGCACAGCTTCTAGTTCGATAAAAAGGTCGACAACGAACAGAATTCGATAGGATTCGTTGTACGAAGGAGGAATCTGATTAACCCGTTGTACTCGAAGCTGTTTTATCCAGAAAACCAAAGCGCGTTTGTTCTAACTTAGGATATTTTTAATTTTACCTTATGCATATGGGTTTCTTGCAATCGTTGAATTTTTCTCAATGTCTGAGATAAAAGATAGCAACGTTAAAATTATTTTAAAAAGTGCTGTGGCAATTTTTACTGGCGCCTCGGACTCGCTAAAGGACTTTTCTCGTCCTTGCAACCGTTGAATTTTTATCAATGCCTAAGATATAAAGATAGCAATGTTAAAATTATTTTAAACAGTGGTGTAGCAATTTTTACTGGCGCCTCGGATTCACCATTCAAATGCAAAGGGTTAAAAACATCGTACCAATCGGTGTTGTTTCGATAGGGGAGGCGTCGGGAATATTCCAGTAGGCGATAAAGCGTTAAAATAATCGATGCGAAAAGTATCTTCATCGGAGGAACGATCGATCGATCGATCGATCGAGGGCGCATCGGGAAAAATTGAAAAGCATCGAGCAGCTGTGTGCAATCGACTCTCGGTGTTCGCGCGGATCCGTTCCGGTGTTCGCTTATCATTTTTCTCGAATAAATCTCTGATAATCAGCGGAGGCCGTGTAGAATTTATTGGACGTCTCGAGGCCAATTAAACACCGGCTCGCGGCTCTCGATCCGTGACGGTTATCGCGCGCGGCCGTTCTCGATTATACCGCTATAAGGCCGATCGCCGTACCTCGGGATCGAGCCTTCGTCGCCCTCTCGAACACGACTTCCATTATTCCTCGACGGCGAGACGCATCGTCGAGGACAACGGAAAAAGAAACTCTTTATCTACCACCGTTTTTCTTTCTCGTTGTTCGCTTCTCCGAGATGAGCGAGAAGAGCTGCTGCTACGCGTTACCGTTACTTGTATGTGCAACATTTAACCCTTTGTAAACCTGAATGTCGTCACATTGAGAATATGCAAGAATATACTGGAATGTATCAGAATGCACTATAATTCACTAGAATGTATTAGAATTTAGCACAATTTACCAAAATATAGAAGAATATACAACAATGTACCAGAATATACCAGAATTCACTAGAATGTACTAGAATAAACCACAATATACGAGAATATACAAGAATATAGTAGAATCAATCAGAATATACTAGAATAAACCAGATTGTCCCACCATATGATATAATATACCTGAATTTACAAGAATATACTAGAGTGTACCAGAATATAGAATAGTTCACTAGAATGTACTAGAATCTACCACAATATACCAGATTACTCTTGTATGTACCAGAATAAACCAAAATTCATTAGAATGTACTAGAATATACGTAAGCAATAACGTAGACAAGTATTTATTTTTATTTTCACTTAGAACTTGAAATATTGACACAAGATTTTCTTCAAGAGTTCTTTCAAAAGTCTTCGTCCACAAAGGGTTAAATTTCGACCCATTTCTTGGCACTCGAATTGTCAAAGTGTCGCCCCAGAAGCGCCAATGGAACGGCAAAGGTTAAGATCGATTCTACGACCCGCAATATTCGAACAACCCCCAAAATGGCAGCAAACGACAAACGACAAACGGCAAATGCGCGAGTAATTTTAAGGCGAATCGAACTTTGGATTCCTTTCGGAAAAATCGGAGACAAAGAGCCCGACGACGCGGAATTCGGACCGAAATAGTCCCTCGATCATTATCACGGCGAACAACGACGGTTTAGCCGGAAAAAATCGTTCGCGAGTCGTAACGAAGTAAAATTCCACTGTCCAAGAGTCCGTAGTGCAAGGGTGAATCGACCCCTCGCGGGTCACGCGATGAATCAACGGGACACGATGCTCGAAGCAACAGTTGGACGGTCCATTTCTGCGTTTCGCTTCGATCCGGAGACGCGGAACGCGAACCGAAGCGGCATGGGATTCCTTCGGCACGAAAACGATCGAAAAACATTAAAAATACTCCATCGTTGCACACATTGCGAAAGAGTTTCCGCACGATTTACCTGCATTTTCAGCGCATTTTCTCGCGAGCTACTGGATTCCTAGCGATCCTTCTAACGATCCTACTAGCGATTCCTTAGAGCAGAGACGAATCCAGCTGATAGAAAATTTGTTTCTATCGAAACAGTACTTTTCAGCGTTTTAAACAGCGGTGAACGATTGAATTCCCGCGTTCTCCGGCGAACAGCTGGGAATTTCCGGCCGATTTACCAGCGTTCTGAGCAGATTTTCTCGCGGGCTACCTACGAATGCCTAGCGATTCTTCTAGAGATCCTTCTAGCGATTCCTTAGAGCAGAGACGAATCCTGCTACGGTAATCATCCGCTTCTCGCGCAACGGTATTTTTCAGCGTTGCCTCGGAATCGGCGAAAGCAACGGGAAGTAGCGGTAAACGTTCGAAGTCCGGCGTTCTCCGGCGAACAGCTGAGAATTTCCGGAGCGATCGGCGCGATAAAAGCTCGAGCACGCGCGGCCGGCGCAGACGGATGATCGCGAAGAGCTTTTTCCGAGGGCCGGGCGTGTCCGAGACGTCGACGATCGATCAACGAGAGACGGTAATTAAAAACGGACGGCGAACAAGCGACGAGGAGGACTTCGATGTCGCCGGCGCGTCTGGCCGAGAGAACGGATCTCGTCGCGCGATCGTCGTCCTTCCCTCTCAGGTCTCTCGGCTCTCGTCGCCGGGGGAATCCGGCGAGAAAAAAGCAAAACCGCGACAACCGGGCAATTAACGGGACATCTTCGGTTTTCTTCGGGGCGCGACACGGCTCCCGATAAGGTAAGACACTCCTGACTCACCTCTGCGAGAGTTTCCTCCTTGGTGACGTCTCCATTCTTGGCCGCTTCGTCGCGAGCCGGCTTATTCTTGTCCTTCTTGCTGAAGCTGATCGACCTGAAGGACCACTTTTTCTTCATCTATGAACGAGGAAACGGCATCGATAATGATCGTAAGGACTCTCGTTACGAGCTGTGCTACTCGCGTCTTACTCTGCTAAGGGCGCGGTGCCGGATCGAGCCCTTCGAGGGCCCCGAGCAAGTGTCGTCGGATATTAACCCTTTCACTGCTAACTGCTCTAAGTTGAAGCGCTTCGCGTGAGCGGCGTACAGCCTGAATACTTTTACGCACAATATGGATTTTATCGGCGGCGTATTAACACATTATAATATAGTAGACAACCGAATTACTATTAATTTGCAACGAGGTATGAGATTTCTGCGTTGGACATGTACGAGAGAAACAATTTCCGACAATACACACCAGACAGCAATAAATAGCGAAAGCCTTCGCCATAGGCGACACGGATGATTTTCGCTGGACGCATATATGAGCCCATAGCAGTCAAAGGGTTAATGACGAGACACACGCCGTTGTTCGCACTCGTTTTCGCTCGTCGGTCGATCCGGCACTTGTCGCACACTGACACGAATCAAGAAAATTGCTTTTCGAAGGAGCAGCGTGCAGGCGGGAAAAGGGTTGTCGAAAGAAGATCGAAGAGATCGATTCGGGAAAGTGGAGATCAGGCGAGAAAACAGCAATGGCGATCGGTTACACTTCCGCTTCTCACCTTTTCCTTCTTTTTGGGCTCCTTGCTTTCCGGGGAGGTGACGGCGTTCGGACTGGCAGGGGTGGTGGCATCTGTGGGTGTGGTGACCTCCACCGATTCCGCGGCCGACTCTCCGGCGGAGTCTTGCTTGGTCTCCTCTGCTTTTACCTCTTCTTGCTGAAACAACGTCAGATTCTAGAGCATATCGACCGGTCGAGACGCCGTCGACCTACCTGTCGATTCTTCCAACTCGCGACGATTTTCATTCGACGCGATAACGGCGAAACGTCGAGGAAGTTGTTTATTTCGCGCAGAAATCCGCGAGTCAACGATTATCGTATGTTACGAAACCTTTATCGTGTTTCCCCGGCGACCATGTCCGATCGAAACGGAACCAAACGCCAGTTTATCTACTCGTTTAACGGCTTGACCGACGGTATCGCGACCACCTTAGAGCCATCGTATTATTTGTCCATATTTAAAAATATATTATCTACTCGATTAATGAGCGACCGATCGTTGTTTCGAAATTGTTTGTGGAAAATATGGACCGTCGTGACACGATATTGGCCGAGCTACGTTTTCGCATTTTTGTTAACTCGATAATGAGACGAGAAAACGCCATTTTCGCTAATAACTCGAGAACAAGGCGTCGCGTAGGGAATTTCGGTAATAATTTCGAAAACGAGGCGACGAATCGCTATTTTCCCCAATAACTCGAAAATAAATTAGCTAAATTATTTTCGGAGGTTCGACCCGTCTCGAAACGCTTCGGTTTCCAAAGGGAACGGGTTGAAGCGCGACGCGAGGTGTCTGCTCGTTTTCGCGTATATCGAGACATAGCTGCGGTATCGAGTTGCGAAACAACGTCGAGACTGTTGACCGCTTTCGCGTCGGCTTCGATTCTCGCTCCGCGCGTCTCGCTCGTAAACCGCGGATCGACGGTTGGGAAAACCTCTTCTGCGAACGAGGCGTTTGTTCTTTTTATCGTTCTTTCATCGTCGGACGCTCGCAGCGGCTTCCGCTCTCCTCTCTTTCTCTCTTTCCTCTCCGCAGGAAGCGTTTCTGTTGTTCCAGAAGACGAGCGCCTATTTTCAAAGCCGCCGGAAAGAAACGCTCGACAATTTTCCCGGTGAAAAAGGTTCTCTTCGCTGTCTATTTTTCGAGAGAAAAGACTGCTCGCGCGGATCGCTGCGAAGAACAGACGCGACGTCGAGCAGATTGAAAAACCGACGCGGAGAACCGCTCGACGGCGATAACAGTCCCGGGACTTATGCGAATCGGACGACCACGTACCGGAGAGGAAACCGCGAAACTCTCGGATTACAGAGACGGACAGTGGTTCTCCCAGAGAGACCCGGCTTCGTTCTCCGAGTCTGAAACGACGCCGAGACAAGCTCGAACGATTTCTTATTTTCAGGAACATTTCATCGTCGCGTGGATTCGCGAAAACGGAGGCGAGGAACTTTTAACGCTGGAACTAGCGAGAAATAAACGCTGCTTAATGTACATCGCTTTGTAATAACGACGAGGCTGTATTCATTAACCCTTTGCACTCCAAGCAATTTTAATTTCTAATTCGAGGGAATTTTGCTCCCCGAAAAATTCCATTGTACGCGGTTCATTTTCTTTTTCGTCCATATCAAATTTGTTACTATTAATCGTACACTGAACGCTTCAATTTTTACTAACTTCTTAAATACAAACGTTGTAATGTAACAATTACTTTAAATAATAGTCTGACAATTTTTAGTGTCTCCGTAGAAATTAATTCGTCGAAATGTTCGACGAGGATGTTTCTCGAGGATCCGAACGAATCGAATCGCGCTTCGCGGACCACCGTGCGAGCCCGAGTGGGCGTGGCCTAGTCTGCGGGGCGTGGCACGGTGGCCCCCGGTCCGGTCGGAGCCGTCGCAGCGATTCTACTCGGCCCGATGAATTAATAAACGATTCGCCGGCGAAAGGAACGCGTTATCTTCGATTTCAGGTTAGCGTTAACACGTTGGATGCCATGGTGGTTTTATAATTGTAGTTACCGTCGATAATAAATGGACCAAAACGGAATGAAAATGCTCGGTGTACGAGAAAAATGTCTTAAAAAGGGTTAAACGTGTTTCCTTGTACAAGTGTTGGAATTATCAACGATTTATAAAACACGGACGAATTAAATAATATGATAACTGTTTTTAATATGGTATAACAATTTTTGCTGGAGCTTCAGAGTTATCATTCGAGTGCAAAGGGTTAACGTACCGTAACCAACATTTTCTCCACGCATGTCTCAAGTGCCGTCAGTGATTCTAACATATTCGAATCTGTCTTTAAGCCACCTACCGAAAATGGGCACAAACTTTACGGACAACGCAACACAGTTTGTTCTAGAAGCGCAGTAAATATCGATGATCTGCTACGACGAAAATCATCGATTTCTCGAGTCTGTCGCCGCAAAGACAAAGCCAGCTGCTTCTCTGGTGGCTCGCAGATGCGACAACACGGCTTTTTCTTTTTCGTCTGGACACGCGAGGGTGTCGAGTCGCCGAGAACGCGCATTATATTATGTAAATATCCGGTTATTTTCGTTCTGGCCGGCCAGACGAGACGTCCGCTCGTCCATTCGTCTTGGATATCGCGGTATCGCGACCGATACCGAGCAGAGACGGAGAGGAGAGAAAGATACAGAGAGAGACAGAGGGGGCAGAGAGAGAGAGAGAGAGAGAGAGAGAGAGAGAAAGAGAGAGAGAACAAGCTCGGTCGCGGCGAAACGAAGAGAAAACAGGATCGCTCGGACTGCTTCGGAGAACTGAGCGGAGGCAACTGTCCAATCAGGTTACCCGTTTGCGATTTCAAATTAATCGCGGCCAGTGTCCGGTCGAGCCCCGGGTCGGTCCTGACCCGCGAGAAAGGAGACCAAGATGTTGCGATCGAACGCCTTGTAAATAGGCGAGATTGAATTTATTTAAAGTATTTGTGTAATTCGCAATACCTA
>CM052096.1:2381232-2407831 GCA_028453745.1 Agapostemon virescens | reverse complement strand
GACGTTCGGGTGGGAGGCGGTCATCTAGCGCGCTCACCCACGCGGCTCTCTTGCAGGAGCAGTAGTTATATGGACCCTTAACGCTCGACCGCCGCCTCTAAGGACGCTACTAAAAATTACCCTACTACATCGCTAGGCTTGCAGTTAAAAAATCAGTAAAAATTTGTACATTCTAAGTACGAGTAATAGCAATTAATTTCATACTAATAAAAGGCAATAAGCCATATACAACGGAGCAATTATTAATTAAAACTATTGCTTCAATTTTGCAATGGAATTCTTTCGAATACAAAGAATTAACAGCCAACTAACATGATTAATTTCACACAATGCAAGTAACATATAATCCCAATTAGGATGATGTTGGATCAGGACCCCTAGACCAAATAGACATAGTTTTTCGAGCGTTTGTTCGTCTGAATAATAGATTAATGTATTTTGCATTTGCGAATATATACATTTATTGTTTTTAATGTATTTTAATTGTCACATTGTAATGTAACGATTGTTTTAAATAATAGTGTGACAATTCTAGTGTCGCCTTGGAGGAACCATTGGAGTGTTAAGGGTTAATATAAGTAAAATATGCAAATGAGAAAACCTTTGCATCGCCAAAGGATCAGCAAACTCCCCTGACTCTTATAGCTTGAAAACATGAATTTCGAAATATAAATTATTCTCGATACAACTTTTCCTGCAATGTGAATTAACAGAGAGGCGAGTAAACTCTAGCCAATCAAGTGTATAATACTCCTCTTGCATTGCCAGTTTTTAAACTACATTTTAAACGTTGGTTTATCGATAAATGTTCTTCGATCCGATTCAGGAACGATTCAGGACGGAAAATCAAAACGATTTTACTTTCAACGAGGCGAAGAGCCTAATGCTGGAATTTGGGGATTTTCTGGAACGTAGATAGCAGTCTTTTAAATGGAGAGGGAGCATAATCGTGACAGTAGGTCGCCGATTCAAACTTGACCGAGAACAAGTGTCGATCGAAGTTCAAAGTCGAAAAGAATTTTCCACATCGTCGCCAAGATGTTACTCACTGCTTAAACGTGAGATAGGTGGTTGTGTCATCCAAGTGTCATCCAACATTGACGCTTTAACAAGATATAGATATATTCGGCGTCGCAGGAGGGAAGAACGACCATGCAGTCGGCGGACGCGACAAAGACGTCGTCGTCGGTCAATGCACCGACGCGACTTCGTTCCACGTCAGAAATTTTCCTATCCGATCGCGTGCTCGTTTCGACCGGAAGTCGCGGTTGCTCGTCCCTGAGTTGCGTCACGTTCAAAGAGAGAAATCGTTCGAAGAAAGGACAAAAGCGGCGGCGAACGCGTGAAAAATCGGATAAAGAGTTCGCGCAGGTCCGTCGCGGACTTCTCCAATTATCGCCGAGGAAAATGGTCCGAGGTCCGTTTAGCGGACTGCGAACCGACGCTGCTAACGGTTCCGAGGTCGATCCCCTGTGCCATTCTCGCGACGAACAGAGGAAACGACCCGTTGTTCGAGCCGATTGCGAAAAAGCATCGCGGTGCGCGCGGTCGAAACCGCTGACAAACGGACGCGAAAAATCGCGCGACGGCTTTCTCTTTGGTCGGGAAAGAAAATCGCAAAATTCTGCAGCTTCGGAAACTGACACGATTTTTGCAACAGAATCGAAGGAAGAAGACTGGACGATGCGCAAACGAATATAAAAAACTGTGCATCGATGTCTGTTTTCTATCTCGAAGGAAAGAATATAGAACGTGTCACGTAGTTCGTCTCGGGCGATAAGATTTTTGCGGCGGGAAATCGAGCGGAATTCTCCGGTTCGCCGTGTCGGTTATCTGTTCGAAGAAGCTACCGTTTTCCGTTCGCGTCGACGTCCGGCGAGCGGATCTGCCGTCCGTTTTCCGAAAGAGAGGTTGACGGGGCTCGTCGGCCGGCCGCGTGTATCACCGTCGCCGAATAATAGCGTTCGTCTCTGGCAGCCTATTCACGGTGCATTGCACTTTCGCGTCGGCGATGCGCAACAGCTTTGCAACGTTCGCGTTAATGGCCGTTCGACGCGGTCCGCGTCCCACGTACCGGGTGTACCCGAATTTCCGGGGATTTTTTTCGCGTAGGATGCAAGTTTTCGCAGGGGTTTTCTTATTTTCCGCAGAGGAGGCGCGTTTCCTCCCCGAGAAGAAAGCTTCTTTGCTTTCCGTTATCTTTAAAGGGTATAATATATTTATTATCCGCAAAGCGCAGACGTTTCCGTCGACGCCATTACTTTTACGCGACGAGGAGATGCGACGGAACCGGAGGCGCTCTCCGGAAACCACCCCCTCGAGGGCGAGCCGAATTTCCCGAGCAAATTGGAGCAAATTCGGCCCGGACAAAGGATCCCCGCCGACGGAATTGTTCCGCCTCGTTTCGAGCCCTAGGAGCACTTTGAATAGAGACGAGAGCATTATCGAGAGGCGGTCCCTCACCCTGCGATCGATTCCCGTTCGATGTCCGCGTCTTCGTCGGTCGGGACGCCGCATGACAATTTTTAGCATCGCCTCGGAGACGAGTTTCGAGTGTCGAAAAGAAGTTGACGCTCGTACAATCACGATTCAAGACCCGTCGAAGAATTCGAGCAAGCCCGTTATCGGGAGCCGAGATCGGTTTCCACGGCCGAGATCGATGGCACGACCCGTTTCCGAGCCCCCGAGATAGATTAGACAAGCTTTCGAGAGCCTCGACCAATATTTACAGTACGTTGTGGCCCGGCGTTCCTCGAGAGCGCGCAAACACGAGAGGGTGAAGCGTACAGGCTCGTCGGTAAGGAAATAGATTTAGCGCGTCGAAGCGAGCACGAAGCGAGCGCGAAGCGGAGAGGAGCGGTGGCTGGACGCACGTGTCGAAGCGCAGCGAGTCCCGTGGGAAGCGCTTCGGCGCATCTTCCCGCGGAAAAAAGTGGCCCTTCCTGTCGTAACTCGCTCGCACCTACGATTTATCTCGTCGCCGCAGTTCCTATATTTAGCGCGTATCAGCGCGCAGGCCGGTGCGACTCGTGAGACGAACGCGCGACGAATCCGCTTCTTCCGGTCCATTCGAATCGAGGGATCGAGACTCGCTGCGACCCTCGGGGAATCGATCGTTCTATCGAAGCTCGATGCTCTGCTGGACCTTTTCGAAAACTGCGACGTTCGGCGGATCTGCTTTTGCACCGACGACGGGGGGCCAGCTTGTGGAAATCGCGATTTTTCCCGCTCCCTAAACGAGACGACGGTTTCCCTAGGGAGCGACGGAACTACGCCCACCGGGCGCCAAACCACGCCTACTCGGGGCCGCAAGCACTTCGAATTCGACGCGTTGAATTCGCGTCTTGCCTGTCCGCGAGAAAATGGAAAACGTTTAACCATTGAAATACCTGACGCGAGGGGATGCCACTTTCTTTTCGAACCGACTACTCTCTGCGTCGTCTTTCGCTGCGTTTTGCACTTTTGCCGACTAAAACGCCGGAATTACGGCTCCGAGGGGAGCGCGCGCACGACGGAGAATAGCGATGATTTTGTGAGAAGAAATTGTTGCTCGAGAATCCCAGTGTTCGACGCGTTCGCGTTAAAATTGGCCAGGCAAAGCGGAAGCTCGATGAATTTCTGGAAAACCGGACGGGAATCGTGTCGACGATCATTCGGGCATCGATCGAGAGCTCGATTAGCCGACGACCGACAGCTGGGAACGATCTGCGATCAATCAAATTGTGAAAAAGGTGTTCGTCGCGTAACTCGCGAACCGCTGAGTTCGACGCGTTCACGCTAAAATTGGCTGGGCGAATCGGAAGCGGAAAACAGAAAATGAACGGGAATCGCGTCGATGATGATTCGGGGAATGATCGGCAGGTCGATTGAATTAGCCGATGATCCACACTGGGAACGATCGGCGATCAATCGGATTGCGAAAAAGGTGTTCGTCGAGTAGCTCGCGAACTGGACTGGATTCGCGAGAAGAGAAGACGATCCGCGACGAGCGGTCGCGCGCTGGCTAAGCGGGCAAACCTTTGCGATCTCAATCCTGAGAGAGCATAGCGAGCCACCGACTAATTATCTAGTCATCGCAGCCGTACAAACGAGATACAACCAGCCAACAGGCAACGACCAACCGTCAACAGCACACAGCCGGCGCGCCACATTTCTTTCTGCAGATCCGCTCAATAGATTAATAAGTGCATTCAGGGGTCACTGCCGTCGAAGACTATTAAGGGCTTAACGACGGTGTCGCGGCAAGATCGCTCGCTGCCTGTCTATAGGAACTGAATTCCGGCGACAACGCCCGCCATCGCAAGGTACGGAGAACACTGCGTTATCCATGTTCGCGATGCGCACGATCGGAGAAAATTGCCTGTCCTAGTGCGAATGGCAAACCTAAATGAGTTTAAATAAGTTTCCTAAATAAGTTTCAATATGATTACGAATGCTTCTACAGGACCTCGATGGAGCTGGCGTAGAGTGCATGTTTCACACTCTAATTGCAGCCGTCTAATGGTCGACAATTCCTACGGGAGCGCGAGAAAAAGTTGATTCGGAGAGACCTAGGATCGAGTTGGAGTTCTTCTTCCGATCTGTTTATTGAAAATTTACGATTTTTCGACATTATTTTGTATATTTTTGCAAACCTGCGTAGACCCATAGCTAAGTGCGTACTGTCAGCTCTAATTTGAGCTCTCAAAAGTTGGAAAATTGTTGTGAGAAGAGTGTTTAAAATTGATCTCTTAAGATCGAGTCAACTTCGTTCGATCCGTCCATTGAGATTGTATGATTTCTCAAAGCGATAACACGAACGTTCCCGCAAATGCAAACGAGCCTATCGCGAGGTGTACGTGCTCTCCCAGCTTCAACTTGAGCTGCGAACACGTACAAATTATTCGCATCGATGATCCTCAGGGAACACGATGGAGGGGATTACGGAAACTTCGGGAATGTCGTTCGCAAGGTGGAACGAGTGGAGCGAATCTCCGCTACGATATCCGATGAATCATCGAGAATTGTTAGCGATTCGTCGAAACGGAAAGTGGGCCGAAATAATGGGTTCCGGACGCGAGCGTGTCGCGGACGTTTATGCGACTTTAACGACGTCGAAACGACGAAGCCGGACGCGCGGTATCGTGGTACCAACGAAAACGTCAGAAATTCTCGAACGATAACACGCGAAACGCCGTATCCGCGGCGATTATCGCGTGAGTCAGAAAATTCCCCGGAGTCCTGTCGATCGGCGATCGAGAACGAGCCGGAACGAGACCGTTTGCTCGCTCGAGATGTCGCAAGACCTGTGGAAACACAGCTAAAAGCTATTTTTCTAGCTGAAACTTCGAAACTGGTCTCTTTCGGCCGCTGCGCGAAATAAAAGATCGTTTCGCCGTTGGAAACGAGTGCGATTCTCCTCCTGATCGTCGGCGACGGCTTCGAGGACCGTCAACGCATCGAATTTCCGCAAACGTTGACAATGGGATCTCCGAAAATTCTTCGAAATAATTCGAATCGCTTCCAAACAAATTCAAGGGGCCCGAAATGCTTCGAATCGCTTCCAAACGAATCCAAGGGATCCAAAATGCTTCAAATCGCTTTCAAGACGAATTCAAGCAATCCTAAACATTTCGAATCACTTCCAAGACGAATCCAAGCACTCCTAAACATTTCTAATCGTTTTCAAAACCAATCCAAGGGATCCGAAGGGCTTCGAATCGCTTTCAAAGTGAATCCAAGCGATCCGAAATACTTCAAATCGCTTCCAAATAAATTCAACAGATCCGAAATGCATCGAATCGCTTTTAAAACGAATCCAAGCTCGGAATCGGGGACGATTTTATCTCTACCTTTATCTTGTCCGCCTAATTGCAAACAACGTGTCGAAAGCGATCAGGCGAACGCTGGGCGGAGTTTGCGAGGAAAAGAGAACGTGGAAGGAACGAACGACGGTTTGTAAAAACAGAGACTTCGCAGATTCGAAACGAGTGCAAAAGCGAATATTCTGCCCTACCACTCTGTCAAGAACGATACTAATTTACAAAATTATTAACGATATTAATTTACGAAAGTACTGACGATAGTAATCTACGAAATTACGAACGGTACTATTTCGCCGATGGTTCCAAAGAACGAGGAACAGTTGGCAGAGTGGATGGACGACGACTTTCCGCAAAACCGACCACCGATAGCGTTCGGCCGCTGCTCCATGAAAACGGGATCGGATTCCCGTTCCCCTTATGGCGGTACCTTATGGTAGAGAAAGGACGCGCGCGCGCGCACGTGTGCCGCTCGTTTCCCACGCGGCACAATGTACAAAGGGAATCATCAATCGCATCCATTATTTTCACGGGACGAGTCGGTCCACACGACGTAATCCCCAAAGTACGAATATTGTCCTTTTCTTTAACGCGCGCCAATCGAATTCTGCAGCTGCGAACGTGTCTATTTATTCTCGACGCGCTTATCGTGGTCTAAAAACTCGCAGAAAATTGGAAATAATTGAAAAAGGATAACGAAAGCGATTTAAAGACCGGAGAACTCGCGCGGTTTCCCGTTTCTCGATCGACGCGAGTCGCACGCGGAAGTTTGCTCGACTTTATCCAGCGTTTGCCGTGGTTCAGGGTTCCCTATCTCGGGCTGTTTACACGAGTCTTTAGGCAGGCAAGGTCCGTTCCCCGCGTGTTTACACGGGGTCGAAGGGTGCACACGCGTGTTGCACCCGCTCGACCAAGAATAGACCCCGCGCGCTCCGGATGCTTGCGCCGGATTACGGGCCCGTCATCTTTCACTGGCCTTTCTCTGAAAATGTTGCATGGAAAAGCTCGTCTACGAATGCACTTCGTCGCAAAATTACGGGCCAATGTTGAGAAGCAACCTTCGTCGATTCTCTAAACTCGAACGGCGACTCTGAGGCGTGCAACTTCGAGGCGTTCAAATTTATTCAAAATAGATCACTCGCGCGGGATTTTACGGTCCCGTCGTCTTTCTGTGGACGTTCAACGTTCGTTTACGGGAAAATTGTTGCAGGAAAGAGTTCATCTACGAACGAAGTTTGTCGCAAAGTTGCGGGCCAACGTCGAGACACGTTCGTCGAATGTCTAAGCTCGAAGGGTGAGGCGATCGAACTCGATCGCTCGCGCGACAATCGCGTGGCGAAGTTGCAAGAGGAAGCAGCGAATCCTCGAAACGTTGGAAAGGGAGGATGCTATCGCTGGTGCGATTACCAAGGGACTTTCTCCTTTGGGGAATCCTGCCTCGTTTTCCGAGTCGTCGACTGTGAACGCGAAAAAGTATATCGGTTCGACAGTCCTGGGAAACTCGAGCATTCTCGGGACATTCCTTGTACGCGATAAGCGGAACGCAGCGATTTGGTGGCGGGGCGTTTATCGCGACATCGGCGTGGTTCCCGCGTTGAGAAGGAAGAAACGGTTTTCCAAGAGCAGAGGTACACAAGGATCGAGGCGCGGAGGGAAAAACCGGTCGAGCCTCGAAGCGTTTCGAAGGCGCTCTCGTCTGCTTCGCACGGAACGGAACGGAACGAAACGGAACGAAACGAAACGACTCCTCTTTTCTTCGTTCCTGTAAAACGAGAGAAAGGCAGATGTGGGCAAGTTAACGACCCGTTATCGCGTGGACGGCGCGTACTCGCCGTTCCTGAAACTGGTTGCCGCCGATATTGCGGCAAGCTTGGAAAAAGAGGGGAAAAGAGAGGCGACGGCGGCGGCGATGCGCGGCGAATCGCGAAACGTTGACCAATATGCGAACGCAGGTGCACGAGGCTGCGAAAACGCCGAGAGAACAGACTCCAGAAGTCCTCTTTCCCCTCCCACGAACCGGAGAAACTCGAATTCTGCTCGCGCGAGACGCAGCTGCCAGCCGACTTATTCGCCGTGTCCCGCTGCCATATTTCCCCGCAGAGTTTCCAGTCGGGAACCCGCTCTCCGAATCACGAGGACGCGAATCTAACAAAAGTCTCCAGCGAAATCGCGATCGGACAAAAGTCTACGGCGAAATCGCGGCCGAACGAACTGACCGTTCGTTCAGCGGCTCGGTTCCGACTATTTTCGAAAGGCGAATCGCGGCCGGAGAATAGGCCAACGTTCGCAACCGTTCAACGATCCGGACCGCAAGGCTGGACCGAAAGTTCCTAACCGATCCATCGTCTAAAAATTGATCACCGCTTTCGGAGAGCGTCCACGCGACTGTCGATGGCGGATCGTGGAGCACCGAGAGGAGGATCTCGCCTCGAGGACGACGTGTCTCTGGGGAAATTGCGTGATTCGCGTCCGGGGATTAGGCCAACGTTCAGCAAGGCTAGACCGCGAGGCAGGACCGAAAGTTCCTAGATGCTCTTTCGTCTAAAAATTGATCACCGGTTTCGGAGAGCGTCCACGCGACTGTCGCTGGCGGATCGTGGAGCACCGAGAGGAGGATCTTGCCTGGAGGACAACGTGTCTGTGGAGAAATTGCGCGATAGGCCGATCGGAGGGAAGCTAGGCAAAGAGCAGACGATCGAAAGAGCGGGCCAAGGTGCACGCGGAGAGCGGCCTGCGAGCCAGTCAGCCAGTCAGCCAGTCGGGCCAGCATTTTCTTGGCCTTTCTCCACCGGTTGCCATTCCCCGACCGACAACAATCGCTTCCGTGGAAGCCTTGACTGCGTTTTAAATGCGCGGCAGGTAGAGGCCTGCTATGCAAAATCGGCACAAAGGAGCGAGAAAGAGAGGAGTGGAGGGACTGAACCGTCAGAGAGAGAGAGAGAGGCGGGGAGGGAGAGACAGAGAGAGAACAAGAGAGACTGTAGGTAGGTAGGTAGGTAGGTAGGTAGGTAGGTAGGCAAGCAGGCAGGCAAGCAAGCAAGCAGGCAGAAACGTCGCCTCTGTTTAAGGCACCCGGGCTGGCAAGAACGTATCTCCTTTCTATCCGTCTCTCCTCTCTTCTCTTTTGCCATGGTAACAAGGGAACCGCCGGTAAATCCGCGAGCGGACAAAGCCGCGTTCCTCGAGTTTTCGATCCCCTAACTACTCTACGACAGGCTCGATCGAATTTGTCGCGCGGCGACCGAATCGGTCGTCCGCTCCGTGTCGCGTCGATTCGAGATTCCCTTTAACGCATGCTCGGCGAACAAGGTTTCGATACGGCACGCGGAACGCGCGTTGTTTCACGATCTGCATACTTTCCAGGCAAACACGTAACGCCGAACGCGTTTCCGTCGATCGTATCCGTTCTACATTTCCTTCGACACCTGTTCAACCACGGCACCGGTGCTACGAGAACACGGGCTCCACTATGTCTCGCATCGATTCTGGATTTTCCCTTCATTCTGTCCATTTAGGATTCCCTTCGACGTCGATCTTGCGACAGGATCATCCCGGAATATCCAACATCGTCTAACTCTTTCTCGAGGTTCGATGCAAAGCGGAATGCATTTCCTTGATCGTTTCGATTTTGGATTTCCCTCGATCGGATTCGTTCCAGATTAACTTCGACGTCGATCTCGCAAAGGGATCCTCAGGAACACCGATCGTCGTCTAACTCTTTCTCAAGGTTCGATGCAAAGCGGAATGCATTTCCTTGATCGTTTCGATTCTTAATTTCCCTCGATCGGATTCGTTCCAGATTAACTTCGACGTCGGTCTCGCGACAGGATCCTCAGGAATAACGAACGTCGTCTACTTCTTTCTCGAAGTTCGATGTAAAACGAAGTTTGACGCGACGCGGAATGCATTCCCTTCATTATTTCGATGTTGGATTTCCTTCGACGTCGATCTCGCGACAAGATCCTCAGGAACACCGATCGTCGTCTACTTTTTTCTCGAGGTTCGATGCAACACGGAGTTCGGCGCGATTCTCTGTCGGTCTCTGTCGGTCTCTCTCGAGATTGAGATTGAGAGGGAGAAGTGGCAGATCGGTGAACGTGGATTCCGAGCCCGCAAGGGACGAGAGAGGATCCCGAGGATCGCGCGCGTGGCCGATCGACAGACAAGCGAGAGATCCTCCTCGATCGTTGAGGATCGTCGAGATTCCAACGCGGAGATCTCTCGGTTTTCTCCGTGGCGGAAAGGTCACCGGTCGCGGGTCTCGAAAACGTGCGTACCTGGTCGATCGTTCGGTGGTTGATACCGACAGTCGGGAGAGGAGGGGTATGCTTGTACAGCTGGTGGGGGAAAAGGGGAATCAAGATGGCGTAACCGGCGGCCGTTCGCAACGATCCTGCGATCGCGTCCGCGCCGGACCGAGACCGGGGAACGAACGGCCAGGTGAAAAGATCGATCGGCTACCGACGAACCGATCCCTGGAACCGTAGCACAGCACAGCAGCAGCAACACAGCAGCAGCAATAGCAACAGCAAGCAGCCACCGGCAGGCATGAGGCCGACGAGAGAGAAAGAGAAAGAGCTCTAGCAACAGAGCGAGAGAACAACGCCATGGTCGAGCGAGAGAGAAAGAGAGCCGGCTGGTCTCTCGCTCGCCGGCTGCTATATCGATTGACGGTGGTGATGGTGGTGGTGGTGGTGGTGTGCCCATCTTCAAAATGGCGCGCGGGGATACACGCTCGAAATCCCGCCGCTGCCGAGAGAACTATGCCCTCCGTCGATCCCCTCTTTCTCTCTCGCTCTTTCCTCTTTCCTCGCGAGAGAGAGAGAGAGAGAGAGAGAGAGAGAGAGAGAGAGAGCGATAAAAGAATAAGAAACGCGAAGCCCCCGCGACGAGCGCTTACGAGAGCGTAGAGGCGGATCTCTCGCAGAGGATAAAGTCGTCGGAACGACGAAGCGCTTCGGGGTAACGATCTAGACGGGGGTAACGTCCGACGGGGAGGGAGGAGGGGGTTGTCTCGATAACGGCTGACCACGCGGCAACGGCGACCTAGCAAGAGGGTTTTTCGCTTTTCCTTCTCGTCGCGGAAACGAGCAAACCGGAAAAGGGACGTGTGAGAGGGCGAGGGAGGGGGTGTAAGAGGGAAACCCGTCCGGGGGTGGCAGAAGCTCGCCGGTACTCACCTCGATGGTCGAGGGCGTCGTCGAGGCGGAATTTCCCCTTGCGAAGCGTCCCTCGCCGCGGCTCGCCACAAGAAACACACCACTGGTTATAGTAGTAGCAGTATTATTCCGTGAGGTTCCGCCGTTCGTCGAGTCGAAGAGGACTACTGTCCGGCGACGGACGCGCAGCGGGCGAACGGAACGAACGTGACCGAGAAGACGAAGACGACGACGACGAAGACCAAGACGAGGACGAAGACGCAGCCGACGACGACAGCGTCTAGACAGACACGAGAGAGAGCGGCGATGACGATGATGGTCGGCTCGAGAGGAGTGACTCGAGTTTTCTCCGTGTTCGCTTGCAGGGCGGCACATGCACACACGAGGTTTCGTTCGCGTGGGCGTACAAGAAGAACAAGACTAAGAAAGAGAAGAGGAGGAGGAGGCGGAGGAGGACCGATATCGCCGAAAACTCGGTGGGATCTCGAGGACTCGAGGCGCAACAGCAGCTTGGAAGCGAGAACGAGCGCGTTCGCGAACTCATCCACCAGGCTCGGTAACGCGCGACCGACTGAACAGAGAGAAGCGGAGGGGAAACGGCGTCCGTCTGTCGGTCCGTCTGTCCGTCTGTCCGCCCGGCCGTCTTTCTGTCACCAGCACAGCGCGTATAGCTTCGTCTCCGTTGCTCCGACCCCCGTTCTCGCTTCTTTCCTTCCCTATCTTTTCTTTCTTTCTTCGTTCCTTCGTTTTCTCTCTCTCTCCCTCTCTTTTTCCCTCTCCTTCTTTCTTTCCTTCTCGGCCGTTAGTCTTTTCCTCTTCCCCGCCGCCGTTGCTGCCCCCCGCGGTCTCCCTCCGTCTCTCTCACACTCTCTCTCTCCTTCTCTCTTACTCTCACTCGATTTTCCCTCGGAACCTCGTATGTATACACGCACACGCTCACACGCACGCACACACCCGCACGGAGAGACGAAGCAACTCGAGCTCCCTCGAAATCACCAACAGGTATTTGCACAGGCGAATTTGCGAACCGGCGCGCGCGCGCGCGTACGATCGTATGTTGAACGACTGAAAAGACAAACCGGGTGCACACGAAGAAACCGAAGAACCACGACGATCCAAGAAGAAGACTCACCACCGGACCGGCACGAACGATCTTGTTGTACCGAACGAAAATACTAACCGACGATCCAAAAAGAAGACTCACCACCGGACCGGCACGAACGATCTTCTTGAACCGAATGAAAAGACAAACCGAGTGCACACGGCGAAATCGACGATCCAAGAAGAAGACTCACCACCGGACCGGCGCGAACGATCTTGTTGAACCGAACGAAAATACAAACCGAAGAACCACGACGATTCAAGAAGAAGACTCACCACCGGACCGGCGCGAACGATCGCGTTGAACCGAATGAAAGGCCAAACCGAGTGCACACGACGAAAGCAACGAACGCCGACGATCCAAGAAGAAGACTCACCACCGGACACCCCTTGCGACCGGGTGAAAGCTTGGCGCGATCGATCGATCGGCGTGGAGGCGCACTATCGCGGGCCGAACCTACGCGACGACGAGGAGCTCGTCGACCAGCAGCAGCAGGTTTCCATGCGTGCGCGCGAGAGAAGAAACAGAGAGAAGAGAGAGAGGAGAGAGAGAGAGAAAGAGAGAGAGATACCGGCGAGACCCCGATCGATCGTTTTCGCGTTCCGCGAGCGATTCTCCGCTCACTCTCCTCTCTTTCTCTCTCTTTCTCTCCGGAGGATCTTCTCGTCCGTTCGGTGCGCGCCTGTGCGCGTCTCTCGTTCCTTTGTTCCCGCCGTCGAGGAGAGAGTTTCCACTGCGTCGTAGAAGCCGGCCGGCCTCTCTCCTCTCTTTGTCCAAAGAGCGCGCGGACTTCCGGTCGACGATCGCGCACGGAACGATGAAAAATCGCCTTGCAAAATTGCTTCTACCCCCGTGGTCTACCGAACAACCGATTTTATTCCGAACCGATCCGATCTTTTGGGGACCTACTCTGTTTCTTTCTTTCTCTCTCTGTACGCGCGATTTTCTCTCTCTCTCTCTCTCTCGCTGTTCCTTCGTCCCCTACGCGCGCAACAACGAAAGAACGACCGAGAGAAGGATCGCGCGGGTTGCGGTTCTGTGTACGGCCACTCTGCGATCTGCACTGCTCGACGGTCGGAGAAAGAATGAGCTCCGGGATAGACGGGAGCCAGGCAGGAACGTGTCGGCCGAGCCCGGCACCCCGGGACTCGGGTCCGGATGGTGGCAGCCCTGCCTCGGAACAGAGAGGGGCTGCCAGAGCCTCGAAAGACTCCACAGGGCGGGGTCCCGAAGCGCGGAACGCGAAGGGCTCTATCCCTACCATGAAACCGGTGAAACGCGCCGCCGACGGAGAAAGTATAGCATGCTCGATTTCAAGGTCGGCTATTTTTCCAACCCTCCGCTACGCGATCGATAGCCCGATCGACCGGCCGATTCCATTTTGGCCAACGTAGAAAATCGAAAAATGATAAGTGGATAGATAGCTGGACGAGGAACGATTTTTCTGGTCATATTTCTGCAGGGAATCTATCGATTTCGAAGTCGAAGGACGATAGGCAGGCGATCCTTGGATTTGGAAGGATTTGTATATGCTGGACGAGAAAAGATTGCTCTAGTCGTATTTTTGCAGGGTACAGGGTCCTGTTGACGTCTTTGCCGATCGCGTTCTCGGTAGCCTAACGGTGCTGAGAGATTCTAAGCGAATTGTTTGCAAAAATCGAGTCGAATTCGGCTGTCGGTTTCTTCCTCGCGATGCTTGCAAGTCGAAGCGTTTGCAAGCGTTTCGAACGAAGTTGAAGGGCAATAAGAGGAGAAGATTCTCAGCGTTGGAAGGATTTATGGCAGTGTCTTGGCCCGCGGGAGCCCTTTTTGCATGGGATGGGCGACTGTATTGCAAATTTTTGCGATTTCAGCTGATTTTTGAAACTGAGAGAAAGAGAGATGAAGGGAGGAAGAAGAGAGTCGTGCGATCGCGGGGGAGAGAAAGAGGAAACGAACGGGGCGGAATCGGGAAAATTTTCCAACGGACGCGCAGGGAGAAGGGTTAGACGGAGTAGAACGCGGAGCACGGTGGTTCGACGGGCCGGAAAAATGTGTATCGTCGACGGGGAATGACGAGGATAACAATAATAATTCGCGAGATCGGTGGTACGCAGGACCGGGAGAGATTCGCGAGCTCGGTGAACGACCTACCGTAACGCGGTGTGCTTGCTTCGGCGGCGGGAGGGGAGTAAATCGATTCGCGAAAGTCATCCCGCGTTCGGCGCCGAGAGCATCGAGAGTAACTGTGGCCCCCCGAAAAAGCTGCACGCGGAACCGAGGGAAACAGAATCGCGGAGAACGCTGGAAAAATTGGCGGAAACAGAGACACACAGAGAGAGAAACACAAAATGAGAGACACAAAAAGAGATACAGATAGAGGCAGAGAGAGGCAGAGAGAAGCAAAGAAACTCAGAGAGGCAAAGAGTTCCAGAGAGGCAAAGAGACCCAGAGAGGCAAAGAGACCCAGAGAGGCAAAGAGACACAGAGAGGGGGAGAGAGAGAGAAAGAAATAGAGAGAAGAAAAGAGAAAGAAATAGAGAGAAAAGAAGAGAAAAAAAAATAGAGAGAAGAGAAAGAAAGAGAGAGAAGAAAAGAGAAAGAAATAGAGAGAAGAGAAGAGAAAAAAAGAAATAGAGAGAAGGGAAAGAAAGAGAGAGAGAAGCGCAAAAAGGGAGAGAAAGAAAGAGAGAGAAAAAGGAAGGAAAAGAGAGAGGGTGGTCGTTAAGGGCAAAGAGAGAGGGTGGAGGGTACGACGTATGCTAGGCGCAACGAGAGTCGATTATACCGTATCGTATAGTCCCGAGTCGATTATCCGGTGGCCATTGTCGTCGAGTAATCTGCGAGCGACCGGTGCGCGTTCTACCTGGAAATCGTTGGTTGTTTGGGCAACGCTCGACGAAGGCGGCCGCTCGAGCGGAAGAAAATACGCGCGCGCGTAGAAACCTGACGGGATCTCTGTTGCTCGCCTACAACTGGTCTATGCGCGCGAGCATGGCGGCCGGTGGTGGTCGTCGTCGCCTTTCGCCTTTCCCGTCTCCGTTCCTGTCCCTGTGCCTGTCCCTTGTGTCTGTCCCTTGTGTCTGTCCCGGACCCCGGTGACTAATGCGAAAAACGGACAGGCAAGCAGGCGGGCGACGAGAGAGGAACGACGCCGTTCTACGTGCTCGCCAAGGCGGACGCGTCGGGTTAGATAACAGCTTGGCGCGCCCGGAATTTCGGAATTTCGACCGGCCACCGGCAAACGCGCGCGTTCGACTCTCTTTCCATCTCTCTCTATCGTCTCTCTCCATCTCTCTATCATCTCTCTCCGTCTCTCTCCATCTGGTTCCCGCTCTCCGCCTGCCGGCCGTTCGCGTCCTCGAGAGACTTCGATGCATCGAGTTCGCTTTTCATCGGCGTGCAATGTCCGAGCGCTCGCTCCGCCGTCGATACATATCGTATCGATTTCCAACCGTGTGCTGCCCAACTTCTCCGTGCTCTGCACCGGCTGGCTATGGCCACGGGTGGCCCTCGAGGGCCACTGCTCCGGCTCCCGAGGCCACGGGCCCGTTCCAGTCGGAGCCCCAAAGACACGCCCCCGTTTCGCGAAACCAGAGCCCACGAAATCGCCCATTTCTTTGCGGTCGAAAATGTTGTGCAACAAAAATGCTTGCGGATAGTAAACGACGTTTTACTCGCGACTGAAATCTAGCGTTATGGAATATCGAAGGTGCAGAAGATCGAAGATACAGAAGATCGAAGATACGGAATATCGAAGATACGGAATATCGAAGATACAGAATATCGAAGATACGGAATATCGAAGATACGGAAGATCGAAGTTTCTCAAATTCCGTGCCCGAGACATCGCGTTCGAGGGCGTGGTCTGCAACGAAGAGGGCGTGGCCTCGGTGCTCCCGGAGCCAATTTGACTGGCCTCTCCGCGTACGAGATCGCGCGCCGTTCGTTTATTCCGCTTTGCAATTCGACGAAACCCACCGGCGTGTCTTTTCGAACGTGTTCGATTTCTGCTCGAACGTTCTTGAGTTCTCGGCAAGGTAACCCGAGACCGTGTCGAGGAATCGGTAATCGACGAGGAATGTGCACGCGCGCTCGGTATCGTCTCGGTTGTCGCCGATCGATACCAGCTCCTCCGCGCGCCGGAAATCGGTTATCGAGTTCGAGGCTCGTCGCGACGTCGCGAACCGTGCCGAGGCTGCTTTTGTGCGAGTCGAACAATGCCCGGATAAGGATTTTCCGCGAAACAGAACCAGATTACGCGCTTCCGGGCTGGACGACCTCGACCTTCCGCGTCGCCGGCAGCTTCTCCTCTCTTCCCTCCTGTCTCGACGTTCACCGTCGAAAAGAATTCGATTCTTCGACGTAGTATTTTCGTTCGATAACGTTATCTCTAAACGCACGGACGCCGCAACCGCCGGATACGAGGTTTCGATCCTCAAGGACGAAGAGTTCGCGATTCTAGATTTGCAAAACGTTCGCAGATGGAAACAAAAATTCCTAAGCGGAATTTGGCTTCCATTTAGATGTCCCGCGCGAGCGTTCGGCGATTCCTCGAGAGGAAAGAGATGCTTCTCGGCGCGTTCGAGGGAGAAGTCGTACGGCGTTCGACCGTTTCGATGTTTGTCCGGTTCCCGCGATAAAACAGGTGCAGCAATTCGCGGAGCGTCTGAATCGCGATCGTAAAACGTGCCGTAGAATTCTCGGAGCGTAGTTACTCACTCGCGACGACGAAGAAACCGTAACGACGCGCCGCGATCGTAGCGGTTCGACCGTTGTTCCTGTTGCCTCGAGAGATAATAAGCGACGCGCTTCATCGCGCGGCCAGACAACGGAATCGAGCCGACGCGATACGCGCGCGGAACACCGCTCGGCGAACGATATTCTCCGAGCGTGTGCGTGTACGCGCGCGCGTGCGATTCCAGCCACCGGAACGTAATGGAAATCGATTTCGAACGTGCAAACCTTCTCCGCGTCAAAGATTTTCGTAGATTTCCTCGTCGACGAATTTCACAGAGACGTTTTCATACTTTTCAAGACGATGCCGCGCGAAACTACGAATCCGCGCGTAGGATGCCGCAGCGGAACTCGAGCCGGTGTCGTTTCCGGTCGCAACCGATCGAGTCCAGAACCCCCGAACTTCCGGTCAGCGTGTGTATTTCGGTCAGCGAGAAATTGCTCGAGTTTATTCGAGTCTCGACGGAGTCCGGACCCCGGACAACCCGGGTCGAGGGACCGAGAAAGGTCCTCGCGGGGGACAAGAAGATCGAGGGCGGAGGAGAAGAAGGAAAGACGCGCAGCGTGGGCGGAGAAGTCTTTCGAGCGAATGCTCTACTTAACGTCAATTATCTCGGATCGTTCGAATCACGGCCTTTTGTTGGCTGCAATCGGCGCGACAATCGGCGATACTCGCTCCGAGCTGCGCCGCGGGAAAGAAAATCGCCGTGGAACGCATTAACCCAATTAGGAACGGGACAGCGACGAATCGGTGTTTCCACCAGGCGATATCGTTATCGAGGAACAACGTGTACACACACGCTCGCCGGAATCTCGATGATGCGCGTCGCTTCGTTCGAGACTATTCGATACTTTGTATATTTCCTCCAGGCAAGATCCAATCGACGCAGTGTACCAATCTGATGGAAGTTCGAAAGCCGGTTACTTTGTTGCAACTCCAGCGATATTTGGCCAACAGCTCGTTAGCGAGCGTTCAATGTGATCGAGTCGAACTGTAAAGACTTTCATTCGGTTTAAAATAAAGTGTTTGTTGGCAATAAAGTGGTGCAGTTAATTGTTTTTAGAACTTCTAATTACAATCGAGACCAACTCATTAGAGACCATTATTGCGACGACGGCTCGCTACGATTTTGCGGAATTTTTGCGGAATTTTTGCGACAGCTTGCTGCGGTTTTGTAGAATTTTTGCGACGGCTCGCTGCGATTTTGCGGAAGTTTTTCGATGGCTTGTTGCGATTTTAAGAAATGTTTGCGACGGCTTGCGGAGATTTTACGGAATTTTTGCGACAGCTGGTGACCGCGGTGGTTACCGTGAAAGTCAATTTTCACCGGCCGAGTCGTCGCGTCTCGCCCTCGGAAAGACGACCAAACAGGAACAAAGAGGTAGAAAGAGAGGAAGAGAAAGGGGCAGGCGGTTCCTTTTCATTTCTCTGTAATACTTCGCACCAGACGTTATTACCGCAATCGTTTCCGCTCTGAAAACCGAGCGACGCAGCCGACTCGTGACCGATTAACACGTTTCGCTGATCGCGCGCGCAGCTCCGTGGAATCTCGTTCGCGTGTTCCCGGCGAAAAGAACACGCGAACAAGGTGGAACGTTCGGTTCGCCAACTTTCTTCCGAAAAGCCCCGGAAGTTTTCGTTCAAGAATATAAAACGCGCCTGTGGCTGTGAATGAAAATTCTTCCCTCCTGTTGCAACCGATGCGGAAATTGTTTATCGAAATCGTCGGAAGAACGAACAAATTTTCGCGCGATCGTTTCTCGACGACTTGGACCCGTTCGGAAGTTTCCTCGGCCATCTTCGAACTCTAGAAAGCGAGGAGGAACGCGTGGAAAGGCGCGCACCGCGTCTAATCGATGTTGAAATCGTTCTGGGATTCGGCACACGACTAGTCGAAGCGATTTAAGAATACGTCCCGGAATGTTCGCGATCGCCGGAATATCGTCCCGAGGATGGTGGTTGATTCGCGCGATCGTCGGGAACGATGCGAACCGTTGGCTCCGAAAATACCACGGGACGATGTCCCCCGACTGGACACGTCCGAGAAACACGCGCTTTCGAACGCGTCGATTCTCGTATACCGCACGTCCGTTGCCGGAAACGGAAGCTCCACCTTCGATACCGACTACCGACAACGTTTCTGTGTGCGAACGTACTCGAAGAATGTCGCGCGATCGTACACCGACGCACTCGAGAATCCGATCGGCCGTCCGCCGACGGAGGAAGACGTAGACGGAAACCGGGAAGGGGCAATCGGAGGGCAGAACAAGAGAAGGAGCAAGAGAGACAGAGCAAGAGTGATAGATAGAGTGAGAGTAAGAGAAAGAGCAAGAGTGATAGATAGATAGATAGAGATAGAGCAAGAGCCAGAAAGAGAGGGAGCAAGAGAAAGAGCCAGAAAGAGAGAGAGCAAGAGAAAGAACCAGAAAGAGAGAGACAGTAAGAGAAAGAGCAAGAGAAAGAGCTAGAAAGAGAGAGAGAGAGTAAGAGAAAGAGCCAGAAAGAGAAAGAGCTAGAAAGAGAGAGAGAGTAAGAGAAAGAGCAAGAGAAAGCGCCAGAAAGAGAGAGAGGGCAAGAGAAAGAGCAAGAAAAAGAGCCAGAGAGAGAGAGCAAGAGAAAGAACCAGAAAGAGAGAGAGTAAGAGAAGTAGCAAAAGAAAGAGCCAGAAAGAGAGAGAGCAAGAGAAAGAGCAAGAGAGCTAGAGATAGATAGAGAGAGGGAGCAAGAGAAAGAGCAAGAAGCGCGTGCTAACAGTTTGCTCGGTGAACGGCCGTATCAAACGCCGCAGTTTGCGCCAATTAAGCGCTAATAGGAAACTAGACTACAATCGATCCGATTCATCGATGAACACGAGCGATTCGACAGGTAACGGCGGCGCAACGTGGCCCGTGCAACTCTAGACGCGCGGTCAACACCGAGTTTCTTCGGCGTTATGGAAAATTAAATAATAATTGGCTCCGGTAATGGCCGAGACCGCGTTCGAGAATGATTTATGGTTTTGGAACGGGCTCGAAATAACGATGCGATAAGCGACGCCGCTGGCTTCTCGCTCGATCGATGAAACAAACGAGCATCGCCGGAAATTAATTCTTTGCGGTCCAAGCAATTTTAATCCCGGAATTAAGACGGTTTTCTCAAACCTTGCCGCTGCACGGCTCCTCCAAGGCGACGCTAAAAATTGACATACACTATTGGGTCGTCCGGAATGTTCGTTCGGCACGTTAATTTTTGGAACACATTGGAACACTATTATTCTAAACCATTTTAACATCGTTATCTTTATATCTAAAAAGTTGATAAAAATTCAACGATAAAAGGGACGAGCAACAGTAACAAAACCCATACAAATAAGGTGAAATAATTCAGGTAGAATGAAAATGTCCCGGATCGAAAGAACGCTTTGGTTTTCTAGTTAAAACAGTTTCCAGTGCAAAGGGTTAATAACGTCAGGACCTTTTTCTCGCACGACGGTCAATCGTTTAGCGAATTTATAGAACGTAAACGAATTCAGCAATGGGAGAACCGTTTTGGAAAAGGGTTGACGAACGGGAACTCGAAGCGAAACGAAATGGATACTTAACGGTCAGAGTTTCGGAGGCTTTGGAAACCGTCTGGCTGCGCAGGCCGCTGTACTGGTCTATGCGATATAACTGCAACCACGTACCGAATGAACTGAACGAACCGACCCAACGAATTGCAAGTAGAAAGTCGAAGACATTTTCGAAATCTTATCTACGCCGTCGTGTAAACACCGCGAATAAATAATCTACACGATTTCGCGGAACGTGCACGGAACGGGACGAAAGCGGCGTTGGGAATTCTACTTTCAGGACGGAAATTCTACTTTCGCGAAATGTCGCCAAGTCGTTCGATCCGGACTGCCGTGTGGGTCGACGAGAACCCAGGCCCGGGTAACGACGCCGCGTAAACGGCCTGCTAGAAATTCACCGAGCATTTTCCGCAAAGCTCTCTCGATCGGCCATTCCGCTCGCAAATATTTACTTGTGTCACGGTAAGCCGAGCGCGACACTATTTGTCCGAGCTACTTTATCGCGGCGCTTTATCGTTTCGAACCCGGACACCGCGCCTTCACGCGCAAACTTTTTTCCACAAATTTTGCAACTTCCGAGAGACCAGTTCCTTGCGAAAACGGAATCGCCGGGCAGGCCTCGAGCGGTCTAATCGTAGATCCAAGGAATTCCCCGCTATCCATATAATTCCAACGTCCAGTGAAAATCGATTCGATTCGATTTCGCAAAGGCGGTTCCCGTACGAATTTTTGAACGTTCGATGGCTCGAATCGAAGCCGGAAGCGCGCTCCGAGCGATGGGTCGATTCGGGCAAGTGGGGAAATTAGAACAGGCGCGGAGGAATTGAAAAATCCCGCTGGACAGCTTAGACGAATTTTCTAACGTTCGGGAAATCCTGAAGGAGGAAGGTACCTCCCGAAGAGGAGGTATCGTATCCTCGAGGAGGGTTTCCGACGGCTATTTTTCGAAGCCGTTTCAACCCGCGACGGCAAAAGCGTCGCGACGTTTTCCGGAAGGAGGAAGGAACGTCTGGTTTCGACGATGCTCGTCGCGCATGGGGAATCGGGAATCGGGAAAGAGGAAACGGAACGGATCGCGGCGTAATTACCCGTATCCCAATCCGGGACGATCCGGAGACTCGTTCCATCGAATCGACCGAGTAAATTACGGGATCGGTCCTCGCCGGGTCGAAGAGGAGACCTTCGTGACATCAAAGCGGCCAACCGTACCGCTAATATAATATTATTCGACGCCGGTTCCGGCGGCCTTAAACCGCGATCACGGTCCACGCAGCCATGACTCGTGCCAGCCGACAGGACCCGGCTGACCCGTCGTTTCAATACGGTTAAACCTCCACTTCCGAATAAAGAAAGCGGAGGGCCCCTTCGGGAGTCCTCGCATCCGTCGGAACTCTGGACGACTGGCGCCCGAAAGCGTTTTCGCGTGCGATCCGCTCGGAACCGCAGGCAAATCGGGGTACCGGCGAGCACGGAAGTCGAGCGGGTGTGGCCGAGTGGCCCTCGAATTCCACCGAGCTTGCACCGTGCTCCGCGAAACGTGGAAAAAGGCCCCGGTTCGCGAACTTTTTGAATACGATTGATTACCGGAAAGGGAACGCGAGAGGCGTGATTTTGCGGCCCTCGAATTCCGCAAACCTTGCAGCGTGCTCCGTGAATCGTGGAAACCAATCAAACGATTTGCTCGCGAGTGTTTCGAAACGGTCGAGCACGGAAAGGGAACGCGAGAGGCGTGGCCTCGTGGCCCTCGACTCCGACCGACCACCGTGCGCACTGCAATTTAGCTGTAAAATTTTCTATACGACCAGAGGCGAAAAGGAAACGCGAGGGGCGTGGCTTCGTGGCCCTCGACTTCGATCGACCCCCGCGCGCACCGTGTCCGATGAATCACGGGTATTGTCTTGCAATTTAGCAGCGAAACTTTCTATACGACCAGGCGCGAAAGGGAAACGCGAGAGGCGTGGCCTCGAGGTCTTCGAGGCTCGTCGACCCGGACCCCTAAGAGCCTAGAAGCTTGTATAAGCTAAGTTACATGGAAAAATGTCAACGATGTCGATTCATTCCAGGTCCAAAACCAAAAAGACGCTGCTCATCGTCACGACGTCGCTTTGCGATACCGCGTCGAAAGAACAGCGACATCGGTGCCATGCCGAAAAGAGCGCAGGGGCCTAATCAGTCCCCACGTCAGCCCACTTTCATCGTCGCACATAAACGCCTACCTTGGTAGCGGAAAACCCTTACGCTCGGAAACTTTGCTCCGACCAAAGGTGTTTCTCTCACGGAGCTGGCAATGTCGTGTCGCGGGCCCGATTCCCGCCCAGGTGTTGCACCTAATTTGCGCGGCGATTCGCTGGGACTCGCTTAAACGACTAACGACACGGCCATTGTGCCTCGGCGGGGCCCGAGGTTGTCGCCGTTCCGGCACGGCGGTAAATCACCGACGTCCCGGCAATTAAGTTCTAATTAGGCTTCTCGGCGTGTCGAGTCGAGTCGAGTCGAGCAACTCGATGCCGATTCGTTTCGTTGAAGCGAGGGTGTGGTGGCGAGTCGTGAACCGAGGCCCGGGCCCAAACGGAAGCACGAAACGTCAAGAAATACGCGCGAAACGAATGCAGGCCTGTTTTCTGCGAACACGGAGAAGACGCGTTTAACGGGACTTAGGAGAGACCGTGAGAGACGACGCGGGCCCATCGGCCGAGCCGATTGCTCGTTAAACCCGGAAATATGAGTCCTAAGCCGGATGGCTTCCGCTTTTAACGAGGCCGTAACTCTTCTCCGGTGAAAAACTGTCGTTTCCGTAATTACGCTAGGCACACCGGTGTGGCCGAAAGTCGCCGGTGACAGCGCGCGGCTTCACGTGCGACGGGTCAATTATTTTTCCGGGGTCGGGGGGATGGGGGTGGGGGGTGGTTAGCGTAGTCGCGTGAAAGGAAACCGTTTTGGGAGGCCAGGAAACATAACTTTCGCCCCGCGCCCTCTTTGTCGCCGCAATTATCGCCACGAGCTCGACCTCGACTCTCTATCCGTTCGTTTCGCCCCCGTGATAAATTCGATCCCCTGCTTCTCTTCTCGCAGCCCCCTGAATTGCCCCTGGAGCCACGCTTCCGGGGCAAATAATGATCGGGACTGACTCTATCTCGCTCGTTACGCGCGGAATGGGCGTGCCGTGCGCGGAGGAGGCGTGGCTTCGCTCGATCCAGCGACTCTGAGACTCGCCAACGAATTTTTGGATAGACGACGGCAAAGTCGAGTAGACGTTCGCCGCAATCAGAGGACAAATTTGGGATCGGGGGAAGGAAAGTTAACCCTTTGCATTTCTTGCAATTTTAATTCCTAACTTCGAGGCAGTTTTCTGTACCAGAAGAATTCCCTTCGAGTCGCGAATAGCAGCATCGGTTCAGGCAGAGTAGGCGTGGCTCGATACGAGTAGGCGTGGCTCAGTGAACGAGAGAATAATCTGAATCGAAACAGTAGGGAAATCAACATTCTTGATCTCGCACCGAGTTCCAGTGAGACGAAAGTGTTCCGCGAATGAACCGCCGAGCGGAAAAGCAACATGTCGCGCGGAGTGGGCGTGGTTCGGTGGCCCTCGTTTCGTTCGGAGGCGTTCCCGGAGCCCCGCGACAGCCATATTCGGCGGAAAGAGAAGAAAGGTTGTAGTCAGAGGTGTCGTGGAGAGAAGGAAACGGTGAAACGGCGAACATGAACGCGCGTTAACGGGTCACGTTCGCGAGCGTGCGAGATCGCGTCGGCCCTCTTCGAAGAGGAATGCGCAGCGGCCGCGGCGTCTTGGCGCGTAAGTGAAACTGAATGGCGGTTGAAATTACGTTTTGTCGTCGGGTCGTTTAATCCATTCTACGTCAATCTCGGGGGCCGATTGGCTGGCCGTGGTCGATGGACGAGCTGGATGAACCGATCTCTAAGCGGAAACGCGCGACCGTTCGCCGCTTTTACCCGCGGCGGGCGCTCGTTAACGGGCTCGTCCACCGACGAGACCGGAATATCGATAAGGCCCGGGATCCGAGCGTGTAAACCTCGAAGAAACCGTGAACGGAACGGCCCCGATCGAGACGATTCTGAGGGTGCGGAAGCCTCGGGCTTATCCCTGGTCCATTTTTGAGATGGATAGACCGAGGACGGAGATTTCGAAGGACGGAGATTTCGAAGGACGGAGACTTCGAAGGATGGAGACTTCGAAGGATGGAGACTTCGGAGGATGGAGACTTCGAAGGATGGAGACTTCGAGGGATGGAAACTTCGAAGGATGAAGACTTCGAAGGATGGAGACTTCGAAGGATGGAAACTTCGAAGGATGGAGACTTCGAAGGATGGAAACTTCGAAGGATGGAAACTTCGAAGGACGGAGACTTCGGAGGATGGAAACTTCGAAGGATGAAGACTTCGAAGGATGGAGACTTCGAAGGACGGAGACCTCGATCAACGGGAGACTTTGGAGGACAGAGACCTCGCTCGACAAGAGTCTCGCCCAGGACGTCTTCCGATGTTTGCTGTGACCCGCGGGCAGTTCGAAGCGCAATAAACGAGCGGAAAGGAGCCGCGGGCTCTCCCTCGAACGGCCGAGCGTTTATCGCGGATTCTTTCGGTGATATCCGGCCCGTGGCCCCGTCAAGACAACGTCCACCCACCGACCCGCGTTCAGATAGCGCGCCGAGCCTCGCGCGCTTTAATCTACAGAAAGAAGAGAAAACTAAGGCGTGTCCATTCGCTCCACCGACCGATCGATCGGAATCTCGAAGAACGTGCGATCGATCTCCTTACTCGCAATCTCCCGTCCGTCTCTCGCAAAGGCGCCGTTGAAAATGCCAACTGGAATCGCGCGATCGAACGGTACTAATCTCTTCAAGCTCTTCGAACTCGCTTAAAATCGATTACAGACGACTCTCGTCTATTCGGAGGATCAGATTTATCGCGTACATCTTTTAGACGCTTCGAGCACGGTACGCAAGGCTTAAATTCGGGATTAATTCCGTCGAATTTTCACGTTAACGCGTTCGTTGTAGCAAACGAGCGCCGTTTCAACGCGATCGAAGTAACGATCCGTTCCGGGAAGCTCGAAAACTCGCAAGGACGGAAAGCCAGTCGCCTGCCAGTCGGTCGACCGACGTTTCCCGTTCCCCGTTCCCTGTTCTTCGTGGCAGGACGTGGTCGTCCACCCCCGCGCGTTCACCGATTCGCAAGCGAACCGCCACGCTTCCAGCCGCTGCTTCGACGGTGCCACTCGACGAGAGAGGGTCGGTCGTCGCCGCTTTCGTATTGATTGTACACCGTCGGATGATTCATGGGGGTCTCTGTCTCTCTCTCTCTCTCTCCTTCTGCTCCCTCCAGCCCTCTATCTCTCTCGATCTAGCTCTCTTTCCGACGGCAGCCACCCCCGCGATATTCTAAGCCAACAGACACGAGCAACATCCGTGCCTCCAAGTCTCCGTCCCTGCACGCGCCGCGGAAACACCCAGGGACGTGTGACGGACAGAGATAGAAAACCAGAGAGAGAAAGAGAGAAAGGGAGAGAGAATAGAAGGAAAAAGGGGGAGAGAAAGAAGGAGAGATCGCTCGGAAAGGGGTGAGATACTGGACGGACAGGACGAAGGCCACGCCAGCACGAGTCCCGGTTCCTTCCTGAAACGGCGACCCGAGCTGACTCATTAACCGCCTGGCCTACGATTTATTGGATAGTCGGAAAAGTATCGAGAGATTCTTGTCGCTAGATGTTGCTTGCACATATCGGGCAACCCTAATCAGATTGGGTCATATCGATCCGAGAAGTGACCGAAGAAGATCCGAGAAGTTGAGGTTTTATGAGGTTTTCGGGACTCGACTGGTGGATTTTCCGACGCATCGGTTCTTGAAGAAGGTAGCCTCGGCAGAAACTTTTGGAAGACCTCGCGGTGTCTCGTTCCGCGCTATTTGCGAGGACTATGGAACGCCGTGGGACACGGTCGAGTGGCACGACGGAGGAGAGACGAGGGGCAAGGTTTGCTCGGCTCGCATTATCATCCTCGGACAACACTCGCTCCCGTGCATATTTACATTTTAAGTAGCAGCGACGGGATGAACGGTCGTCGTTGAGTCTGCTCGCGAGGAGACGCGACTGAGAAAAAGACGGACGGCTTCTAGGATCGACCGTGGTCCGGAACCGAAAGTCCGCGCCGAGGTGGCTTTACATAATAATTTTTTTCTAAGTCCACAGAAAGAATTTTGGGAAGGTACCACGCGCATCGTCGAGCTAAATGTTCACAGTTGACGTAGGAATTT
>CM052096.1:2330403-2361093 GCA_028453745.1 Agapostemon virescens | reverse complement strand
GAATTCCTATATATACTGCACAAAACATGTACACCGATTGAGGCACGGCAAGAAAAATATTCTATGACGCAGAATGGTCAGCCGATTAACGGTTGCGTTCTCGCAAAATTGCCCAGCAATGGCCAAACAAATGCGCCAATAAATCTGTAAGAAATTTTATCATTTCCGAATTCCTATATCTTCTACGCACAACGTGTACACTGATCTGGAATACACCGATTGAGGCACGTCAAGAAAAATATTCTATGACGCAGAATGCTCATCCGATTAACGGTTGCGTTTTCGCAAAATTGGCCAGCGATGGTCAAACAAATAAGCCACGAATTTGCAATAAATTTGAACGTTTCCAAAATCGTATATCTAGCATACAGAACGTGCATACCGATTTTTAACGTAGTGGTTGAAACCGATTGAAGCACGCCAAGAAAAATATCCTATGACGAAGAATGGTCATTCGATCACCGTTTGCGTTTTCGCAAAATTGCTCTCCATTTGTCGATCAAACGGACCACAAATCTGCAACAATTTTGAAAGTTCCCGAATGCGTATATCTACCATATAGAACGTGCATATCGACCTTGAACATGGTAGTTGAACGTGTATATCGATCCAGAATACACCGACCGAGGCACGCTAAGAAAAGTATTCTGTACGACGCAGAATGGTCATCCGATCGCCGGATGCGTTCTCGCAAAATCGCTTATGGTTTCTCGAACGATTGCGCGTGAAACTTTGAAGAAACGTATTGCGAGCGCGTGTACCGGCAGAGGATCGAATTTTGGACGGTAAACAAGTGGAATAAATTGAAACGGGACGCAGGATACTTGTATACCCTCGGTACGCGTAGCTCGGCGAACACGACGGAGACACGCAAGAAGGAAACATCGGAGCGGGTCGTTTTGTTCGGGAACGGTAACATTGTTGTAACACGAGAAGATATTGTCCACTTGACAACGGAGCCACGGCATGGAAGAGAATCACTCGCGGTGCACGTGATGCCCGTCCGACCGATACTCGTTCCCGGCTCGTAGAAAACGCTGGCCAACAAGCTCTCCCTCTCCTCTCCCTCTCTCTCTCTTTCGCTCTCTCCGAGTCGAATCGAACGGCGCCAAGGAAAATGAAAAATCCTGTCTTGAAAGGATTAACCCTTTGCACTCCAAGCAATTTTAATTTCTAGAGACATTTTTTTGTCCTAGAATAACTCCGTTGTACGTGGTTCGTATCCTTTCGTAAATATCAAATTTGTAAATCTTAACCCCTTGGGTACATTTGACGTCTGAGACACGTCATTCACTTTTTTCCCCTAAGAGCGGATGACGTGTCTAAGACGTCAAACCAAAAATTAAACTTTTAGATACATTTGACATCTGAGATACGTCATTCACTTGGTTTCCCTAGCATTTTGTTGTTATTAATTTATTTTTGTTTTGCAATTCTAATTAGTTGAAGACATCTTAATACTACATATGTCACCAATATTTTAGAAATAAATACATTCTTACGTAAAATGTACTGCCTTTACATACTACTCCAAGCAACCAAAAATTATTTCCGTTCCACATGCAAATATTTTCTCAAATAAATCCGTACCCAAGGGGTTAATCTTATGTGCAACACTTCAATTTTTCCTAAAATTTCCTAGAATAATATTCTGCCAATTTTTAATGTCCCCTCAGAGGAGCCATCAGGGTACTAAGGGTTAAAAGGACCCATGCTCGTGTTCCCTCCGCGATTTATCGAACTAACATTTTCCGGTGGCGGATTTTCCTCTCGGAAAATGAACCAGATTTCCAAATGAACCAGTCTTTGCCTCCGCAAATCGCGATAGACAACAAGATTGAAGATCGAAGCTCGAAATTCGATGGAGGTCGCGGGCATGGTAATTCCTGCGAAGATTCTGGCGAGCCAGCGACCGTGAAACCGGGGCAATCGAAAAACAGCAGCGAATCGGATCGGATCGGTCAATTGTTTCGGCAGGCTTGCTCTCCTGCTCTTCCATCTCCGTAATTCCTTCCGATTTTCTTTCCTCTCTTTCTCTGTGGTCGATGAAATTCCAGCTCGGATCTAAAACGATCCGGCCGAACGTTTCGTAACGTTCGGGGGCCAGGTAGGCAACCGTGGAACGAGAAGAGGAAGAAGACGGAGAAGAAACAAAGCAAATCGAGGAAAAGAATCGAGGGTGGCCAACAAGGAACAGAAAGAGAGAGACAAAAAGCGAGAAAGAGAGAGAAGGAAAGGAAGGGAGAGGAGGAAGAGCACGTTTCGGAGGAAGGGCCGAGAAAAGGCGGTCTCCTCGGCTCCTTGTCCCCGACGTTTAATTTCAGCCAGTCGAAAGGAGCTCGTAACATCTTCGCCGTGTTTAACATCGAGGAGAGGAGAGGAGAGAGGGCCTTGGGAAGAAGATGCCCGCGATCAACCGAGAACCAGTTCTCGCGCCTTAAACGGACGGTTCTCACGCGTACCGGCCCTTCGTCGCGCTCCTCGCGCGACCTAATTGCCGAGGAATCGAGCAACTATGTCTCTCGGAGAACCACTGCTTGCCCTACCCTCGATCTTTCTTCGCGGATAGAACAGTTTTCCGGGAAATTATAATACCAGGCGTGATTATCCCGTCGAAAAAAAACGCTGACGTAAAACGCGCCAATTATTCGCGCACGGTGGTCGATAGGCTCCGCGACACCCCTCCACCGCTGGTCCTAAAAGCCGCTGAAATTTTTGCATTTCCAAGCGGTTGCATTTTGCATTGCATTGCAGCGGTAAAGGGTTTTCGTTTATTCGAATTTCACATTTTTACGGCGATGCGCGCAACGCGGATCCGAAGCGCATTCGAATACGATATTTCCTGGTTGCAGACAATCTTTGGCAATGGTCGAAGCGGTATCGTTTCCGGTGAAAAAATCGTACGAACATCATTTTGAGCTTGTTTTAAAGCTGGAAGCTTTTACTTTTAAAAGCTGTTGCTGATTTTTCCACACAAAATTTTTGCGCGTTGTAGCGAGCGGACAACGGAGACACTGCATTTGCAATTTTTAGAAAAATTAGCGACGACGTTTGGACCGTCCTAATTTGACTAGAAAAAATCGTACGAACATAATCTCAAGCTCATTTTAAAGCGCAAAGCCTCTATTTCGACGACCTGTAACTCATTTTTCCATAAAAAAATTTTCCACGTTACAACAGGACAAGAAGCGGATACGATAATGTAAAGAACTCTAAGGAAATGGAGGAATTGTGAAAAATTGTTACCGAAGTTTGAACTGCTGCAATTTTGCGAAAAAAAATCGTAGGACAATAAACTCGGGCTTATTTTAAAGCTCGAAGCCTCTACTTTAACAGACTATGGTCGATTTGATCCTAAAAAAATCTTGCAAGATGCGACATGCAGAAAAGCGGAGATGGCAATGTGAAGAACTTTGAGTAAATTAGGGATTTGTGGAAAATTGTCGTCGACATTTGAACTGCTGCAATTTTGCGAAAAAAAATCGTAGGACAATAAACTCGGGCTTATTTTAAAGCTCGAAGCCTCTACTTTAACAGACTATGGTCGATTTGTTCCTAAAAAAATCTTGCACGATGTGACATGCGGAGAAACGAAGGCCCTAAAGTTTATGCGACTGACGAAAACTGAAAGCTTTGGTTCGAAGAATTTCGGAAGAACGAACAAGTTTCCCAGGACCGTGGTTCTTAATTTCGCGTCGATGACAGCGTGTAACGCTGGTTGAGAATCGCTGGTCGGCGATAGGATCGGGTCGAGCGATCGATAATGCGATCGTAACGGCCCGAAGGAAGGAAGGCGGCGCACTCGGCCCGATTCGAGCGTTAATGAGTCATTCGAGAGGCCGTGTTTGACACGTATCTGGTTCCTAATTGCTTGCTCGCGATCGACTTAGAGCGAATTCGCCGAACAAGCGTGCAAAATTATTTTCAGCAGCTGCAAGCCCCGTCGTTCCTCCAGAAAACCTCAGCGAAAACGAATTTTCCAACGCGCGACAGCGTTCGTCCACCCCAAACGGCTGCGTCCGCGAAATGATCGCTCGAAGCACGCGATTTGGTAAAGATCGTCTTTGAAACTTTAATTGGCGTAGAGCGTTTCCCAATTTTGGGCAGGGATTTGGGAAACCATATCGCTCGCAATTTTACGAAGTGCGCGATTGGATAAAAATGCGAGAGTGCGTTAATCGTCTTTGAAACTTTAATTGGCATAGACCGTTTCCCAATTTTGGCCAAAGATTCGAGAAGCCATTTCGTCCGCTATTTGCTAAAAATGCGAGAGTGAGTTGATCGTCTTTGAACCTTTAATTGGCGTAGAACGTTTCCGAATTTTGGACAGAGATTCGAGAAAGAAGGCGGCGCATTCGGTTCGGCTCGGCTCGGCCCGAGGTTGCGAGGAAACGGCGAAGCTCGCGACGCCGGAACAAAGAAAGTCAATGCCGTGACGTTTCCACGAGGTTTTTACGGTTTACTCTAGGTCCCGTTACGCCGCGATCGTCGTACAGTATTAAAAAAGAGCGACAAAGCGAGTCGGAAGACCGAACACGGGGTCGATAACCGGCGCTCTCGATCCCGAGAACGCGTTCCTCCTGCGAGGCAACACCTTCCTTTCCCGCTCGAAAGCCCGATTTACATGCAGATTCCGGCAGAATCGGCCCGTTCACCCGCTGCTCATATACGTAAATCCCGTACACGTAAACCTACGCGAAACAATTTGCATAGAATGAAAATATCCTAGATTAATTATTTCACGAATCGCTAAGGGAAGAATTAGGAATCAGCTATGGCGCTCGAATGGCGCCTCTAAAGTGACACTAAAACTTGCATTACTATTATTGAAACAACTCTTACATGGCTAGGTTTGCAGTTGAGAGATCGCTAAAAATGTTAAAGTTCCAAGTACGAGTCATAGTGATTGATTTCGTATAAACGAAAGGAAATTAATTATCTACAGTGGAGCTTTTATAGATAAAAATATTGTTTAGATTTCGGAGTGGAATTACTTCGAGTGCAAAGGGTTAAAACGTTAAAACTCTTTGCACGTAGCAAATATTTCTAACGACGTCCTCAACTGTACTCTCGCCGTTTAAAATTCATACGGCACGCGATATCGAAAATATGTATCGACGGCTCTGGTCGACGTCGAAGTTGCGATCAACGGTCAATTATTTTCGCGCGAGCTCTGCTCGTTCCGTTCGCAGTCTCGCGTTGTCCGATTATCCCTTTGCATCCCAAGCAATTTTAATACCTAACTCGGCACATCTCTCCGTCCTAGAATAATTCTGATTTTCGAAAACGCTCGTTTCTTTCCTCTTCTCTTCGATACGCGTCGAAGATTTCTTTCGAGCGCGAAACTACGGGACAGGGGCAACCATAACTTTCTCTCCGTTGCTCTTGCCGTCTGTTGCTCTCGGCGAGCGTGCTCGCGCGCGCGGATAGAAAAGCCTCCGGCTCTCTTTTATCCGATTCATATGCACAGGCGTACATGTGCAATCGTGTAGTCAATTCCGAGCACGGACCCGTGAGTTCCGGTTCCTATTCAAGCGGTGTATCCTCTTTCTCTTTCCCCCTGCTCCTCTCCGGCTCTTTCTCTTTCTCTCTCTCTGTGTGTTGCACGTCGCGTCTGCGTGTTTCTCCTATTCGTCTTCATCGGCGATCATTCGAACCGTCGTCCCGGGATTCGCAGTGGCTGCCAGCTGCTCGAGTGCAAGTGCCCGAAGTGTATTCGCAATCTTCGACGCGAAACAGAGGCGATCGCCGTTGTCGAACTGTGGTCGTCGATTGCTATTTCGACGACCGGAAACGCGATGGCGAAGGGAAGAAAGAAGAGGCCCGTCCTGGGCATGATGGAGGACTCGTCTGCGAAGCTATCTAGCAGGCCCCCTATTTTAGACGCGGGGACTTCGACGAGCGATTAAAGGGACAGTACATGTACGAATCGGCTACCAGCGAGAAAATCGTCAAATCCGTTGAAGTAAAGCGCCCCCATACCGTAAAACCATGTTCCCTTTCCGTAGCACGATCAGGTTAACCCTTTCTACCCGAATGGCGACTCTGAGGCGCCAGTAAAAATTACCACACCACTATTTCAAACAATTTTCACATCCTCGTGGCTGTATCTAAGAAATTCGCAAATATGTAATTGTTGTAAACACGCCTGATAAATTGACGCCTGATGATGATATAAAAAATATCCTAGGTCAAAAGAAATGTCTAAGTTTTCGAGGCAAAACAGCTTCGAGTGCAAAGGGTTAACTTCGGCAGTAATGAATTTTTTAATTTTTAGTAAACAGTCTTCGATTGCTGTTTCGGCGATGGCGGAGGGAAGAGAGAAGGAAAGAAGGGGTTGTTTCGTCCTGGGCCTCTAGTAGGCCCCCTGCTTTGGATGCTGAGACTGCGAGAAAATCGTCCAATCCGTTTTGTAGGAAGTAAAGCGCCGAGAATCATATGCACCAGGCTAGTATAATATCCTGGGAAAATTGTTTTGTTAATTTGGAAATGCAATATTGAAATTGGGAATATTTTCCTAAGGGCGGTTTTTCTTTCTCGTTGCATAGTTTCCATTGGGGACAGATTTGCAAACTTTCCGTTTGTATTTCGGGAAATTCAATAGAGTCGAAGACGCTCGCTTCGGCCAATATTTTCATTGCTTTTCCGCTCGCGTGTCGCGCGACGATTCTATCCGTTCGCCGCTTTCGACGACGCGAATCGCTGCGTAAAGCGCAGCGGTTCTCATTCCTCGGTGTCCGATTCGAAAGCTCGTCCGTGATCGAACCGGCGGGACGAATCCCGAGCGCGAAAATCGTGGGCGTGTTTTCAAAAGCGAGGAAAATCGGGGTAGAGAGTTTCACGAGATTTCACCGTGAAAAAGCGGAACAACAGGGTTACAAGGCTCTGACTTTCTACCCGGCGAATCTGACCATTTTGGCCGTTCGAGATTCAGAGAAACAATCCTTTTTCTTCCTGATAAAGTTCATTAGATACTCTACGCAACAACAGAAATTTTAGTGGAAATCGCGTTTAGAAGAATTATGCGTTCTTACTCGGTTAACTCGAGAAGTGGAACCCCGTTGAAGAGGGTGTCTTTCGTAGATTCTTTGAATGGACCTTTGACCTGCCTCAAACGTGTCACCGAGCTAGTCATTCTGTCATACAGTCTGGTCTAGTCCAGCAAAACACCAAGTCAGCTTTTGGGCAAAAGGGTTTTATCGGATGACGCAGCATAAAGGGACGATCGAAATACTGCGATTATACTCGTCGAACTCGCCTTTTTATTTTCTAAAAGAATTGTAGGATTGCAGGGAAAAAGGGGAACCGTGCCGAGAACCAAACCCGGGACTTTCCGAGATGTTTCTGGACTGACCGATCGACTATCGCATTGACCCACGGAGCCCTTCGCTCATTCTCCTATTTCCTAACGTCCATTTGGTCCGAAGGGTTCCCATATCCCACAGTTATTTCTTTCGAATTTTGTAAGCATACGAATGCAACCGATATTCGTATAATTATTTTATACGAGTATAAACTTGGTAACGATGCTGCAAAAACTACACGCAGAAAGCAAACGGTATGAAAATGAAGACGGTCAAGAAAATTCCAGAGTTTATTGATTCTGAAGATTAGAATTTCTTTAAGGCAGGTATCAATGCGTTAAAGTCTCGTCTGGGAAAAGCGAATCAAACGGGGCATATTTTGATTAAATAAATACAAGAAGATATGCAATTAAAAATCGAAAGTTCGTGCTGAATTATATATATTTCTAATAAATATGTACGGAAAGTTAAATGCGTTGTGTCTTCGATCTTCCGTGAAAAATTAAAAATATTATTCGAGTAACGATGAAAACCACTGACGAACCCGTATGTCGACAACCGGGTATCCCACTTACAACTTGCGTTTCGTTAAAGAAAAATAGAGAGACTCTCATGGACGCCCTTTTCCGGGTGAAACTAAGGCGAGGAAGAATTGCAAAAAGCTTGGACACCGTTCGCGCCTCTATCGATTACACGTTGTTAATTAAAAATGATTATAATGAATATTTTCGGAAGTAAATCGATGGTCGATTTGAAAATCCTGAACGAATATTAAACGAATCGATCGTGAAAATACAAACTAGGGTAATATTAACCAATGTTGGCGTTAGGATTGTTATGAAATGTTTGTCGAGTTCCGTTTCCTGGAAGGTCCACTTACAGTTTGCGTTTCAATAAAGAAAAATAGAGAGAGCCCCATGGACGCCCTTTTCCGGGTAAAACGACCGCAGGCAGAATCGCAAAAAAATCAGACACCGTTCGCGCCTCTGTCGATTACATGTTGTATATGAAATACGAAACGGGGTTTTAGAACTATGTTCCCGAGGAACAATCAATTTCCGACGTCACGCATTTCCCAGAACGAGAAACTATTTGTAAAATTGCCCTTGCAGCGGACACCTCGATTCAACGGCTGGAATGTTTTCGGGATGAACGATGAACATATGTTTTTGCAAGTAAATCGATGCCCGTGTGACGAGTCCGAATAAATATTAAACGAATCGATACTAAAAATACGAAATAGCGTAATACCAACGAAAGTTTGCAATTAAATAATTGCCGGTTGCATTTCGTGGAAACTCTACTTACAACTGAAGTATTGTTAAAAAGAAGAAAAATAGAGACTCCTATGGACGCTGTTTTCCAGTTGAAATGACTGCAAGGCAGAATCGCAGAAGGCTGGACACCATTCACATCTCTGTAGATTACAAATAATTTATTAGAAATGATTATAAACGATCAAATTCTAAGGGCGCCCATTTTTCAGGGCGAGAAAGAATAAAATTGTCCTTACAGTGGACCCCAGATTCAACGAATCGAATATTTAGCAAGTAAATCGATCGTAAAAATACGAAGTAACGTAAAACCAACGAAAATCGCAGTTAGAATAGCAATTAAATAATTGCCGGTTGCGTTTTGTGGAAATTCTACTTACAACTGAAGTATTGTTAAAAAGAAGAAAAATAGAGACTCCTATGGACGCTGTTTTCCAGGTGAAATGACTGCAAGGCAGAATAGCAGAAGGCTGGACACCATTCACACCTCTGTAGATTACAAATAATTTATTAGAAATGATTATAAACGATCAAATTCCGACGGCGCCCATTTCCCAGTGCGAGAAAATATTTCGGAAGTAAATCGATGTCCAATTTGACAAGCCCGAGCGAATATTAAACGAATCGATCGTAAAAATACGAAATAACGTAATACCAAGTTAGGATTGCAATTAAATGGTTGTCGGTTGCGTTCCGTGGAAACACGACCGGTCGTGCAACGAGTACGCGGCTCGATGAACCAGCCTAATCGGCAGTTTCGAGCACGATGCACCGGCGTTCCGTGTTCCAGGGCCGATTAATTCGATGCAACAGCGGAAACGTAGAAACGTATCTGCGCGGGATGCGGACGAAACCGCGAACAGGGTATCTCTGCCCTGTTTCGTTCATTAGCCGATTGCGGATTCATGCAAATTTCGGTTTTATGGTATTCCGCGTGTCGCGCATGCGCGCCGCGTCGGCGATCGTCCGGAACCCCGAGCGAAATCTATGGCACGCGCACGAGAGGACCGTGGCCACCGGAATTCACCTCGGCGTCCGAAAACGCGGAAAATTCGATGCGTTTTCCAGATTTCCCTGCGAAAACCGAAACGCTGTCGGCCAAGAAAAATCGTTGGCCGACCAGCCGTCGGTAAACTCCCTTTTGACACAACAGGCTAACCTTGAATCTCGAGTCGTCGAGACGTCGCACGGGACGAGCGTGATCGTCGAGCACGGGAGTCGAGAGAGTCCGTCGATCGATCCTGTTCGATTGCGTTCGACTCGCGTCCCGTCGGTCTGCCGTTGTAAAAAGAAGGCCGCGCTTCGTAACCTAATCGCTGAAACGCGCACGACGATGCTGGGACAATATGCAAAATGAAAATTAGCGTTTTCGTTCACATCCATCTTGGGAGAGAGTCGCGTTCGCATCGATCGGACATCGGCCTCGCATCGATCGTACGCGGCTTTCTTTCTCCCTCCTCCCTTTCCGTCCGTCTCTTTCTCTCCCTCTTTCTCTGAACGACGCGGAAACGCGAGACGAAAATTCGGCGACTTCGAGGTGACGCGTAGTAAAATTCGTAAGAGGGCTAAGCGGAATCTCGAGTCGAGCGAGACGGTCCCCGGTCTGTCAAAGACCCAGGGACCGGGAACAGCGAAGGAGATCGTTCGAGGGATTTCGAAATGAAAGCCGAGAAATCGCACGATGGTGGATCCTGGGACGTTCGCACGAAAACGTACGCTAGGATCCACGTGCTAGAAAATACGTTCTCGCCGGAGCCGGCGTCACCCGGCGATACGCCGTTACGGAACTGTCGGCCTAACCGGAGAAGTACAACGACCCGACGGTCGTAAAATCGCTCGACCGCCGTGCGAGGAACAGTGGAAACGATAGCGTGGGTTGTACTCACCGTTAACGGCGATATATCCTCGGGAATTGCGTCGGAATACGGATCCCAAGCACTTGCAACAACACTTCACTCGAGTACGCCGGTCACTGCGCTTGTGCGTTCAAATTCGTCGTCCTACGGCGCAACGCTGCCGCCATCTCGCGCGATTGCGCGGCAACCGAGTCACGCCAACATGGCCGATTCACAATGTCCGCGAGCTCACCTTAAGCTCTGTCCGCACCGGATACCGAACCGATTAATACGATTGCCTTTACTTATCCGATATAGTTTATAAGCGAAAATTATCGAGATGCGTTCGCTGATAGAAGGAGAAACTTTCGAAGGGAATAGAAGTACTGTTCGCGGTCGGAGACATCGGAGTATTACCTGGATGCTTCCCCCCACTACCTTCGGTCTCCCTCACGCGACTCTCTGCGCGAGCACGAGGGGACGCGTGACGTCACATTATTTTCATTGCGAGGATAATCAAGCTATGTTTAATGACACAAGGGCAAGCTGTCGGGTGGGGGGACAAAGGCCCGTTCGACAACGGGGCTCGTTGACTTTTATTTCATTATCGAATATCCGCCCCAAAACATTGTGAACGACAAAGACGATCCAATTACTTATTCCAACGCTCTCGAGCCATCGAATCGAATACAATACGGTGGCACGACCAATGTTATCTTCAAATATTTGATCTTCGTCCTCTAGCACCATGAACACGACGCGTCCAAATCTTTTCTCCCATGTTCGAAATACAGAAACCACGGACTGTTTAATTTATGATAGAAAGTTATGAAACTTTCTATTATAACAAAACTAAATTCTTTTCATGTAACAATTGCAGGCTCCAGTTACCTGCGCAGAGGTGCGATACCGATAACGTTCAAATTCTTTGTCCTACTGCGCAACGCTGTCGCCATCTTGCGCGATTGCGCAGTAACCGAGTCTCGCCAAAATGACGGGTTTCCAACGCAACTATGCGCGCGCACGAGGGGACACATGACGTCAAGTATTTTCATTGCGAAGAGAATCTAACTATGTTTCATGACGCAAGGCCAAGCTTTCAAAGAGAACAAAAGCCCGCTCGCGACGATGATTACAAAGAGAATTTACTAAATACACATTCCATTGACTTCCTTTTCATTATCGAATATCCTCCCCAAACATTGTGAACGACAAATACGTTCCAATTATTTAATCCTACGCTCTCGTATAATTTAATCGAATGCAATACAGTAGACCGGTTGCACGACCAACACATTATCTTCTAACCTTTGATCTTCGTCCCCTCACACCATGAACACGACGTCCAAATTCTTTTTCCCATGCCCGAAATACAGAAACCCGTGATGCGGACTGTTTATTTTATGATAAAAAGTCATGCCGGGCCAGCACAAACTGTGCAACAATACCACATTCTTTTCGTGTAGCAATTGCAGACTCCAGTTACCTGCGGAAAAATGCGATGCCGATCAGCGATCGTTCACGAAATGATATGATTGCCGTTGTACGATACCTTGTGGCACGTCCAGATCGATCGTGTCTAGAAAATCGGTTGCGTAATTGTAATCAGACCTTGTCAACAGATTGGTGTTCCATTTCTGTTGTGGAGGACGCGCGTGCAGATAGGATTTCAAATTGACACATTCCGTGTGATCGAGTCCTTCGAAACCGGGATTTTCGATTACTTCACCGTTGGGACATTTGAACCATGAACCGCGCGGTATTATCGCGGCGTCTTCTCGAATGAAACACACCGTGGCTGCGAGTCTATCTTCCTCTTTCAATTCTTTCGGCACAGGGCCCTAACGGTCGTTAGTCGAATTACATTTTTGAACTACAAGTTTCCCCTCTGGTTTGAAACCACGTCTATGCACGATGACGCCATCTTACCTCGTAATACTTTTTTGAATCCTCGTTTGGCGGGAACGGAGGATTCGCATTGTAAACATTTGTAATTATCGACGGATCGCCTTCGAATTTATTGATGGCGAGCGGCGTTAAAAATTGAGCACATTTGTCCGCGTTCGGTAGAAGAAACCAATCGAAACAATCGACGCTGAATCGAGAGGCATCGGTTGTAACGCGATCGTTAACTGATTGAGAACCGCTGCGACATTTCTCTCACCTGTAATAATAAACTTGACCGTCCATGCAATCCCTCTCGAAACCATAAGCGACGTGATAATCGTTTCGAGCCCCGTAGATTTTGCCCCAGTAGAAACACTTTCGAAAATGATTTTCCTTTTGCAGTATGGTTAGAGAATTACGCAGTAACTGAGAATGCTCGGTTCCTACGCAAATTCCAGCCTCGCCCAGGACGTCTAGACTCTCCAGCAATTTCACGCATTCCATTTTCTAGCAAACGAATTTTCGAGGAATCTAGCTTTGACAATTCGGTGTCTCGACCTATAATGTTTGTGAAACAATCGAGAACGAGAAATCTACGAATTGCGTATACGATTTTTCTGAATTTTCAGAATGCTGATATGAAATCATGATGGCGTGAAGTTTATGGAACGGTCCTTTAATTTCTTATTGTAAACATCAAAATGTCGTCCGATGAAGAAGAAGACCAGGAGCTGATGGATATAACGGAAGTTCGCGATCACATTTTGAACAAATCTCGGCGCGATCGTATGCAAGTCAGCGGTTGGGAGGACGACGACGACGGTGTGGAAAATGAGCGGAATGCGAGAGGTTAGGAACAATGTTGTGTTGTCACAACCAGACTAAGGATTTGATCCATTTATGTATATTTTTGATCGATTTGCTTTTAGATCCTGACGAGAAAGCGATTCTTCATGCGGCCGAGACAGGCGATCTCAAGAAAGTGCAAAAGTTGGTAACGAAAAATCGACTGTTACTGGAAAGCACCGACGAAGATGGTTACACTCCGCTCCACAGAGCCTGCTATGGCAATTACGTGGAAATAGTGGAGGTACGGGTTTCTCTGTTTCCGTTGCGTTCGTTGAGAATCGGTAATACTCATTTAACATTTTATTTGCAGTACTTGGTACAGGCCGGAGCGAAAATAGATTCTAAGACGGAGGACAACTGGCAGCCCCTTCATTCGGCTCTTTGCTGGAACAACGTCGAATGCGCTGCGATTTTAATTGCAAACGGGGCAGACATAAACGCCACATCCAAAGGGAATCATACACCTTTGCATCTAGTCTCGGCTACCTCTTACAATCAACGTGCGTTGCAGCTTTTGCTTTTACACCCGGATACCGATACCCGGTTGGTCAATTCGAGCGGGGACACCGCGGAAGATATTGCCAAAAGAAAAGGAAAGTACTATCCTATGTTCGAGATCGTGGAGGACTGCTTAAACGTGATTTAGGATAACTCCACCCGTACTCTAATTTGACATCTTTGACGTTACATTTTCGAAGCATGTATGTTCGATGTACTATCGTTTCGTTTATAAATACATTAATAACAAAAACACATACCTATCTGCTAAGTAAGTGCATTACCCTCCTCCTCATTCGATATAACAAAATATAAAAACGTCGACGCGAACGCGTTTCTGGAAGTACAACGAGAAGAATATAGAATTTCAATGAACAGTTTCGATAAGATAATACTAGAACGTTGCATTCGTTCGTTCTATGGGTGGAAACGCGATGGCAAGTCGATTGGAAACAAAACAAAAACAAAAGAAAGAAAATATGCTTATTCGATGGCAAGCGAGTATTTCGAGATACTATTTAAAAGTAACGGTTCGGTACCGTTGAACGTCGACAGCGTTTCGAAAGGTATTTTGGTTTTGGTTTTATTTACAATTAGAGGGACGTCAGGTTGACGAACTTCCAGGTCCCGCTGTTTAAACGTTTCGAGCCCTCCCATATCAGAAGGGTCGAGTCCTCGGTGACCGCGTACAAGTTATGCTGATCTAATCTCCAGGCAATCGCGATCACCGCTCCGCAACCCTTCATGCCATTCAGAATTTCCCGGACTAGTCTCAAGTCCCAACTGCTCCATAGTCTTATCACACCGTTCTCCAATCCTGTCGCTATCACGTTCACGGACACTCCCTCGGGCGCGTTGCTGTAACAAAGGGCCGTGATCCTCGTCCTGGATAAAACGGAGCCGACCGGTCTGGCGTTTATGGTGAATACTTTCAGTTCCGACTGGCTGGAAGACGCGTTCTCTGCTGCCTTGCTGGTGTCGTAAGTGACTGCGATGTCACCGAGGGTCTCGCTGATCGCCAGCAGACGAACAGGATAATTATTCTCGCAGGATATCGACCTTATGTACGTTAAGCTGGAAAAGGAACTAGGTGTTGGTACGTCCACAGACGGAACTTCTATCTTCGACCTATTTGTAAGTTTGTACCTGTTCAGGTCCCAGATAACGACCACCCCGTCCGCGTCACCGGTCACCGATATGCTGAATGCCCGCGACAGCGACATCGTCGTGATCCTGCTCCTATGAGCCGAAAGCACGCACGGTGGCGACGAACTGAAATCAATTTTACCTGGCACCATAGTGAACGCGTGCACCGTCACTCTACCGGACAGGTAGCCGGCCCACAGTTGCCCGCAATCTGGCGTCGATCCCAATATAGTGATCTAGAATAACAGGGAACACGCTTTAATCCTCAATCTGGCAAACCTACATTCGTACAAGTTTTGCCTAACGTTTGCTTATGCTACTTTGCGTAGGATTGTTTCTTATTTGCTAAATCACTCACCGGGTCTAGACCGGAGGATTTGATCAACGGTCTCGGCGGTTGTTCTTTCTTGCACTTGAGCCTCACGATGCCGTCCGTGCAGTTCCAGGACACCAGAGCAGCGCTCAAAACGGAAGAATCGCTCAGCATGTTCGCGTCTGCAGGAAATCGATCGGAGATTAGATTTAAGGTGTTAAGAACCGAGGAAGGTGTCTCGGTCGAGCAACACGTACGTTTCTCTTTCGTGTAACCGAGCAGAAGGGCAGTGTAACTGGGTAATCCGAAGACGTCGCCGGTCGTCAGAGGAACCAAATTGGCCAGCGGCTCTCTGTGCTTGTGCTTCCAACGTAGAATCGGCTCGTTTCCTGGCGCACCCACGTAGTTTCCCCATTTGATGCCTGCAACGATCGCACGAGGATCTCGTTAACTCTTATCCTACAGAGGGTCCTTGAAATTTCTATAAAGCCGCCTTTACATTTACTCGTTAAACGTTTCTACAAAGTATGATAGTAGTGATAGAAGTAAACATGGCGGCTTTATAGAAAGAGCTTTCTCGAAGAGCTCACCGTCGACGCCCTCTATCACTTGAGGCAAGGACGTGTTTATAACGGCGTTGCTGGTGTTATGGTGCGGCAGCAGATGAGCGGTTGTAAACAGTTGCGCCGGCGTTTGACCGCAAGTTCGCACCATGGTCTCCCAGGCTGTCCGCACCAAGTGGTCCGCTGTTTGCTCGACGTTGAATCCGTAGTAGGTCTGAAAGAAAGATCGAGATTCGTGAGCTATTCCCGAGGGACGCGTCTGCGACTGGTCTTGGCCTCGAAAGACTCACCGCTGGATGGAACACGTTGATCGCCTCGACAGCTGGTTGCCCGGTTTGCCTGAATCCGAACACCAGGTCGATCCAGTACGGTAGCATCTCTCTGACGAAATCCGCCTCCATCGCTGCCCTGTGGGCAAGCACGAAGAGCCTGGCGTCGCCGCCGCACCATTTCGGCAGCTCGACGTCGCCGACCCTGCAGCCGTTCTGTCGGACGCCGAAGTTGAATCCCTCGCAGTTCAAGAGGAACTCAGGTAGGTAAAAGAATTCGGGTATCAGTTCCTTGACGTCGGTGGTGGAGTCGCAACTGGTCAGCCTCCACGTGGTGGCCAACGCGTGGAACGTCCGGTCGGGTAAGTCGAAGTCGTCGTCTTGATAGCAGAGGAACATGCTGGTGAACGGGGGCAGTCTCACCAGAAAATGCAACACCGTGCCGGAGTTGCTGTAATGGGAGCCGTAGTGATACGGTTTCTGGTTCAACGCGATCATGTTCTGCCCCTGCTGCAGGCAGTTGTAGTTGTTGATGTAGTGCTGCTCGTTCTTCTTGTCCTGCACAGCCATCGGCCGGCGGAAGTTTCGATAGATCTTCGGATCGTTCAGATCGATCTTCTCGCTGGTGTAATCGGCGAGCACGAACGGGAACACCGGGTATTGCATCAGGTCGTTGTACGAGCGACCGGCGACTTTGTTCAAGCAGGTGATGTACTCCCAGTTGGTCATGGTCCCGGTTTGCCAAAGCGTCACCGCTTCGCCGAGGTTGTCGCCGAGTACGCGCATCGGTAGATTACAATTGTTCAGCTCGGTCGCGAACTCGTCCCGTTGGTTCGACGAGTTGAACGCCAGCAGATAGGTTCTGCCGGTGACCAGAAATATCTCGATGGCTCTCTCCTGGAGCTGATAACGTCTACGGCGCAACTCCCGGATGTCCTCGAAACGCCAAGCCGTCCCGCCGACCATGGCCAGGTCGAGATCGCCCAGAGCCGTGTCGGTGTGCAAAGGCACGTTGGGTTTGTCAGGTACGAAGTAAAGGCAAGTCTCGCCAATCAGGATCTCGCCGGCGAGCTCTGCTCTGGGCGTGACCACCTTCGCCTGGGACATGTTCCGTATCCTCTCGCTGGTGTGCAGTCGCTCGATCAGCGCCGAGGCTTTCGCGTCTTGGTGCTCGGTCGTGAACAGATAAGACAACGGCGCTTCGATCTCGGCAGCTTCGAGTTTCTTCCGGTGATCGGGCATCAGGAACTTCTTGTCGATGTTCAGATGACAACGTTGCAGTCGTATCCGGACTCTGGCCGGTCCCTCGGTCGGGTCCAGCTCCCAGCTTCTCGGGTAGCTGTCCTCGAAGTGCCAAGCGGCTCTCTCGTGGGTCGAACGCCTCGTCAGCTCCGTCCACTTGGCGAACGCCTGCGCCTCCATCGCCCTCGAGTGTTTCAGTCTTTCCATTAATACTTTCCGTTCGAGGTTCTGCTCGTGGACGACCGTCCGCGTGATCGTCATCGCGCTCTCCGTCAGTTGTTTCACGACCGCCTCGAAGCGGTTACCGATCCTCTGTATCGCCGACAAATTGTTGTTGATCCAAATGTACCGATCCCTCGCCAGCTTGCGTCGCAGAAACGTCACCTCCTCGTTCCATATCCCGGGACTAGCCTCCTCCAAGTCTTTCGCCAGATCCCAGAGGCGCAACACTTTACAGAAGTCCGTGCAGATTCTCGAATCCGCGCTGGGCATTTCGGCCCGCCTTTGCAGCAGATCCCAGAAGAACACGGTGAACTTCTGCTCCACTTGCGGATGCACCATCAGCAGAGACGTCAGCATGTTCTGCGCCATCGCCGCTTCCAATATCGACCTGACCACGAATATCCTGGTGTTGTTGCTCTGATGGGGCGCTAGCAACCATATCATCAACTTCGCCATGTATTTCTTAAGCGACGACCAGTCGCTTCTCCAGTGGTTCCTCTTCTCGAGCGGGTAGCACAGGCCGTCCAGCAGGATCGAGAACACCCTCTTGGTCAGCTGCAACTCGTTCCCCGACGGACACTCGTCTGCCACCGTCACGAATTCGACCGCGCGCGTCGAGATCGTCCGGAACCTGTCCAGAAGTTCGTTCTGGCTCGGCTCGCCCACCGAACCCATCATCGATGGCCTGTGCAAGCTCGTGAAGCTCGAGGATCTGGAGCCGTGGTCGCTCTGATCGCTGGACGTCGTAAACACCGAGGCGATGTGCGATGCCGAGGCCAGGTACGACGCGTTTCTGCGTAACCGGAAGCCCAGCTGTTTTGTCACTTTCGCCATCAGGATATCCAACTCGCCGTCGAACAGGGCCACCTGCGCGTCCCTCACCACCGAGACGCAGCTCTTGTTCTTCGCGCAGTGCGTCTTCTCCTTCAACTCCGCGTGGTTCAGGATCAAATGCATGTCCAGCACCGACTGCATCCAATGACTGCCCGATGACCTTAGCAGCTTCGATGCGACGGTGACGAGCAGCACGTGGATGTCGCGGTAGAGGGACGCCGAGGCGCCTTTGTGCGCGCCGCCGACCAATGCCTGCGCCAGCGATTCGATCAGCCCCTGGTCCAGCATTTTTATTAGAACGTTCATCTGAAACAGTAGATATTTAGTACGGTGGTTTCGCCGTTCGCCTCGAAGTTTTATCCGCTAGCTTCACCTTCGCGATCAAGTCGGTGATGAACGTCACCACCGGCCTGACCATGTTCGGCTCGCCGACCGACGCTTTCGCAACGATCGCCATCAACGACGGCAACGCGACCTCCGTCGGCCCTCTCAATGCTAGATTCTTCAGCGCAACGAACAGCGGCTCGCTGGTGGGGTACAAGGATATCTGGTTGGCCAGATGCATGGAATACTTTTGCTTGAAGAACTTGTTGCTCTCTTCGTCGCTGGCGCGTTGGAAGTAGGCTCGTATCACCTGCGGAAGGAGGAGGATGTTAATCATAGACGTGGCAGGGTGAAAGTCTCGTTTTGGAATAAGAAAATTTTACTTTTACCTTGATCACTGCTGTGCGGACTCCGGCATCGGGGTTATTCGCCAGCACCAGCAGCAACTCGGTCCTGAGAACGTGATTCAGTAACGAGCGAACTTGACTGTCGGGTAGAAGTCGAACCGCGTCCCGAAGCAGCAACAGGAGGCCTTCGCAGACCAGACCTTCGCAGACTTTCTTCTCGTCCGTCCACGTAATTGGTTTTTCCTGCGCGAGCAAAGCTTTTCGAGAAACTTTCGTTTCGTTATTCCCCGCGGCGCTACCATATTTGGCAGCGTTGGTAAGAAGAACGGAAGAGCGTTCTTTGTTTGGTGCTTACGTTGTTCAGAGGATTCGAGCCGTCGCTGGCCGCGATGCCAGAGTCCTCTCCGGCGCTGGTGTCCTGTGACGGTCCGTTGCGACGTTCCTTCCTCTTCGGCATCTTGTTCTTCTGTATCTGCGCGTTCGCCAGACCTTTGTTCAACTTGCTGTTCTCCAGGGTGGTCCCGATCGACTCTTCCGAGGAGCTGGTGGTCACCGGATTCGGGATTTTCATGATATTCTTCTCGTCGAGGGACGGCAACAGGAAGTACATGTTGTGCCTCGAGTGGGTGATGTAGGTCGCCGAGGCTTGATGGACGAGGACCAGGAAATCGGTGATGGCCACTAGGTAGGCGACTTCCGGCGGGGCTCCCATCAGCGCTCGGATCAGCTCGACGATCGCTGTCCCCGTCGACGAACCAATCACGGCGTCCTCGTACAAGAAGTGTTCCTGCAAACGTGTAAGCGATACTCTTTTAAAGCTGGTCGAAGAAGAGGACCTCGCGGCCATTAAAATTCACAGTTTCCGGTTTACCTTGCACAGCGTCAGAATCGTGTGGACGATCTTGACCCTGTTCAGCTGCGACGCGTTGAACTCTCGCTGCGAGTGCTGATCTCTCAGCAGCATCAGCAACCCTTGCAGCAGAAGGTTCAACGCGTCATACCTGGCCCATGTTCTCCAAGCGGTGAGCACGCCGTTGATCAGCTCAGGATCGGTGATCACAGCTTCGGAGTTCGGGGAGACCACGTGACTTCCGCTGCCGGTGTCCCAGACCAGGATCGAGCTGTCGCAAGCCGCGTCCAAGATCGCTTTCAGGATCTGCCTGCCCGGCTGACATCGCGGCGACTCTAGAACTCGTAGAATCAACGATGTCCCGCCTTCCGAGCGATACTGATTCAACAACTCGGAGTTACTTCGCGTCAGGTTCAGCACTATCGAGAGAGCCAGCGCTTGTTCCTCCTCCGTGGAGTTCAGCTCGACCACCTAGCGATCAGCACAAACGTTCAACAACGTTTACCAAACACGCCATCGATTTTCACGCGGATAAGCGCCAACGACCGGGTTAACCCTTTCGCTACGAGGGCCGCCTACATGCAGCATCCGTTCGACGACCTGTGGGTACGAGCGCTCGCCGTGGTTGCGTCGACTCTACTGTTGAAACAGAGATTAAACAAGATAAACTATGATCCCGCGAAGAATGATCTTATATGCGGCATCCGCGCGACGACCTGTGGCTACGAGCGGCGCGCATATGCGGCAGAAAAATCTCTGTACGAGAGAACGTCGCAACGGGGAGAGCGCTTGTACCGAAAAGGTTGAGGGACAACCCTTCTGTCTTTTGCGATAAGCATCGTCAAAACGAGTCGCAGTGCTGCGGCGGAGAAGTCGTTCGTAGCGAAAGGATTAATCCCGAATGAAGGCTGTCGCGGTTGTTTGCTTACTCTGGCGAACAGATAGAGGAATACGGGCACACCGCCCACCAAGATCGTCGCGGGTATCAGCCCTCTGTACTGTAGGCATTCCAACCGTACGGAGAGAATCGGAGCGACGGACAACGGCGGTTGCTGAGACACCCTGTGCTCCGGTGCGGAGACAACCCTGAAACCTGGTTGACCCGGAAACAGATTTCTTACCACGGCTAGAAACGAGTACACGATATTTTATACGGCCAAGACTAACAAGATTATGCCTGTAGGTTGATCATAAAGTCAAGCGTCGCGAAACGCCCGATCGACACCTACCCACCGGATTCCCGACTGCTTGCGGGTACAGATGCGCGATGTTCGGTTTCTGCGCCTCGTAGTTCAGCAACAGGTTGTTCTGCAGCTCGCACAGCTCGGAATTCGTGGCGTCCATCACCGCGTCCCAGTCGATGTTCGTGTCCGACACCTTGGTCTCTACTGCGTGTCTCAGGTACGTGCCGCCGTAGGACTTCCTGCGGCTCGCGTCGAAATTGCCACCCTCTGAACGCAAAGGCAACGAGGATTATTTCGTTCGAAGTCTATTTGAAGAGTGGTCCTGATCCCACATTTGTTTGGCTTACCAAATCTGACCTCTCGCACCCCGTCCAAAGCCCCGGACGCGATCAACGGCGCGAAATCTGGCTTCTCCGTGTTCAATATACACTCGGCGAGGTTCGTGTAGTTGGGTCCCAGGCTCGCCAGGTGCAAGGCTTTCTCTTTCGTGAACACCGGACACCTGCGTGAGAGATTCGATTCGTTAGTTTTTAATTTCCCCGCTTTCCGGACGAGCAAATATTTTGCATAAAGACCGCGTCACCTGAAGACCATCAAGTTGCCGAGGTACCAAGCGCCTATGCTGCTCGAGCCGACCTGACCTAACAGGACGCACGAGGTTCCCGGTTTTCTTACCAGCAGGCCATCGAACGGCAAATGGACGCTGACTTCGTTCCAACCGTCGACCCAGAAGCTCACTACTATCACCGCGCTACGTTTGTGCAAAACAGTGTCCTTACAATTCAGTGCTAAATGGTGCCAACGACCGGAAGGAAGTATACCGGTTATGGACGTCTCGGAGACCGTTCGATTCGTCTTGTCGTCCGGCCTTGTTAACCGTAAGATCAGTTTGTCTGAAAGCAGAGAGAAAGCAACAGTTAGCATTTTGTCACGAAGATTTACGCAGGCGATTCAGGCTTACCTGATCGAAGATCTAGCCAGGTCTCCAGAACCAAAGAATCCAACGCGCAGATTGACATCAGGTGTATGATTGACGTCGGCGTGGGCGGTGACGTCGAACCTGCTACGACTGACGTACCCGAGAAAATATCAGACGATGGATCTTTCCAAGGTAATTCGAGGAGGAGCATGCGATACATAAAAAGAACATCACATTTGTGTCGCACGAAAACCAAGCATACGACTTGGCTCAAAGACTACACCATCGTCCAAAATATTACAGAGTATCCTGCTATACTCTAGAATATTCTAGCGCAACTACGATATTCGATTTTGGCGGCTGCTAATGGTAGTGGAGAAGGAAAGAGATGTTCGTTAGTAAGGCTGACTAACGGCCTTGGGCTTAGATGCTGGAATATCGGAAGGCGGTTAACCCATTGACTGCCATGCAAATTTAATAATAATAGTTGATAATCAATATGTTCTCTACACTATATACATTTTTCATTCATCCTTTCTAATAGTTCCTAACTCAAATAGCTATTTCTAGGCAATCTAAACTTGCAGCACCCACTAAGAGATATCTCGTAGCTGGCAGTTTTGGTACAGACGCTTACTATGAGATATTTCGTAGTTGGCAGTCAATGGGTCAATGGGGAAAATCTTGTTCTACTGTTTATCTGTCTGTGAGGATAGGTGGTACAGCCGCTGCATCGAATATATTCTAGTATTGCTTGTTCGCGAAAAGCGATGGAAATTGTAGCAGATATTGCTACAGAAATTTCGACAGGTGAAGGGACACCGCCGTTGTACAAGTTAAGACCGATACGAACGGGCATGTATCTACATATAGACGACCAACCTTCGCGACTCCAGTTGTCGGATAAGACGCCCCAGTCGGACAAGCTGTCGTTGTCCGAGTTGAGCAGAGGCGACGTGCTGCCGATCGGCCCTTTCGCGCATGTGACGGATCCTCTTTCGACCCTCAGCCACATGGAGACCGAGCAGCCGTGCAACCAGACCGGCCAGGCGAGTTCTGGACCGATCGGCAAGCAAGACGCGTGAACGGACCACGGGCTGCAGACACCGGATGCTAGGTGTCTCTCTCGGAAGTTCCTGACGACGGTCTCGGTCTTCTCGGTGGTCGTGTACTCCTCCGACTGGTTCTTCGACAACTTGTCCGCCTCTGTCGGCACGGGGAACGAGAGGATGAAGTCCGGTTGCGGCCGAGCGATCACCACCAGGTGGAACAGCGCCTCCAGCAACGACAACAGCGGCGGGGCGTCGACTTTGAACAGGGAGAGGTAGGTCAGCAGCTCCGACGGCGAAATCGACTGCGTCGCCAATAGCTTGAACACCTCGAGCACGGCGCGTTGTAAATCTGGAAAGCGAGAAGGATTAACGATTGGCTCAATCTCCGCACGGATATCGAGCTTGTCAAGGTACCTTGGTGTCGAGCTTCTCTGCTGGCTAGTATATCCCGAAAACCTTTCAGCAGTTTCGTGATCATTCCCGAACCCGCCAGAGCCGCGCAGCTGGATGCGCTTTCCCTGCAAGTAGCCGCTACTTTCTCCAACCCTCCGGTCACGATGGCTCCTCTCTCGCCATCTAGGCCCCTGCGGAATGTCCAAGAAGATCGGTAAGATTCGTAAAGCGATCCCGTTTCGTTGTTCGACGGACTCACTGTTCGCTGAAGTGAATCAATAGGTCGATGGCCAACGAGCACAGAGCCGGATGCGCGTTCGCGTTTCCTCTGGGTTCGATCACCGGTCCCAGGGAGTTGCTTCTCTTCACGGGGTTGGCTCGAGGACTTCTGCCAGGTACCTCGACGTCCGCCTCGTACCCGTCATCTGCGGTCACGTACTCGCCCGTGCTACTGTCGTCCGCGGCGCAGTCGGGCATCCCGTCCAACGTCATGGTCAGCAGCTGCGGCAGGTAGCAAAACATCAGTTCAGACGTTGAATTTCAACTGGCGGACGTTTTTAAAGGCGCGAGACCGTCGGGGGCAAGCCGAACTCTCGCTCGCAACGGTTTTGCGCTTTTACAGATGGTCGCGCCGAACGGGAATCGCAGGAAATCGAAGCTCGAAGCGGAATTAGTATATATTCGACCGGTCAGTCGCAAAAATTCGGTGTGAATAACTTTCGTTGCTCGAAGATGGACGCGTAAATCGCCGAAGTCGAAGATCACCGGCGTTGCACCTCGTCGATGCGACGCATCTCGGATCTTCGGCGTCGGCGGTCGCTCGGACGAAGCCTGTTCGAAGTTTTCACGATTCCCAGACGATTCCCAGTCGAGTAAAGAAGGCAACGCACCCTGGGCCTGGTGCTCTGCGGCAGCGTCTCCTCCTGGGCAGGCTTCAGCAACGAGACTTTGAGGAGGGCCTCGACGATCACGGCCAGTCCGCGGCGCAACTGAACGCTGATCTCGGTCAGCGCTCTTCCCAGCTCCATGATCACGTCGCAGCCACCTGTGCCGACGAACAAACACACTCGCTTCTTATTACCGTGAAAACACCGCTGACAAACAAACGACGATTCTAGCGCGCGCGATTTTCCGCGGGAAGAGGAGGACACGTCGCGGATCAACGGGAGTCGTGGACCGTTCCAGAAACTGTTTTCACGGCGAGCGAAGCTTATTGAGGATTATAATCCACAGCTGTTGCACGTACGCACGCCGGCAGAGACACGTTTCGTGATTCACCTACTCGTTACGCAGAGCATCCCGCCTAACCGGCAACATCTCGTTAACGCATTGCCGTGGCGAGCAACGCAGAAGAAAATCTATTTTTTCTTTGAGATTTCTAGGTCACCGGAATTCTTTAAAAAGTGCAGTTACATATTTTCTTCGTTGCGGTTCGATGGACTAGGTCGATGCGAATGCAACGGATGAAAACGGTGCAGGAACTCTGATGGAACGATTTTCTTCAACACCTAGCAGATCGTTGCATAGCCAAGACAGCGACGTCAGGGTCATCTTTAACCCTTTGCGGACGAGAAATGTTTGAAAATATTGGAAATATTCCCGGAGGAAATCTAAAATTCCGTAGAAATGTTTTAAGTTCTCAGTGAAAATTAAAACGTATACTGATTTTATATTATTACAATAATTAAATTATCTATGTCGCAACTTTAGGGGTTGAAGATACGTCCTCAAAGGGTTAACACCAGAACTACCACATTTGTTCGCTTGATATACATCTCCGAACCCACGTGGGTTCACAAAGTCGTTGATTATTTCGTGTTCCTCAACCTCCCCTACGATCCTCGAGAGCAGCAGCCCTCCAGTAACGAAACAGGTAGTTCCAGCGTTAACATGTTATCCGTTGGAGATGCTGCGGTTAGGCGAGACAGCGTCCGTGAAAGAAAGCAGACTACATACCCAACGGGGACATCAGGCAGCAGGTGAGCAAAGCCTCGAAGAGTCTGTGTGCCGATTTGTTCGTGTCCGAAACTGAAGGGAAAAGAAAAGCGTGTTAGTCGATGGAAAATGTTAAAATTTGAAGCGGAATAAACGTACCTGCGACGTTGTCCGTAGCGATACGCACTGCCAACGTTCTGAACAGTCGCAGAGACTTTTCTGCGACGGGATGCGATGGCAATTCCGCGCGGAATTTCGGGCTGCTGAGAGCTACGCCGGCCGCGGCGGTCCAGACGGCGCTGGCTTGGTAGAGATTCGGTTTCCTGCAGGGATCCTCATTGTCATTCTTGATCTCGATCTCACTTCGATTCACCTGCGTCTCCTTGGTCCCTTCTTCCGGTTCCGCTGCGTCTTTATCCGCGTTCTCAACGTTTTCTCCGCTCTCGGCTCGGTCCTCCGCCTCCAGAGCTCGCAGCAATTCCGTCGTCTCGTTCTCAAGGGACTCTAGCAGAGACGGCAAGGCGGACTTCGTCGACGGAGACGTCCTCGTCGAGAGCCAGATCTCGATGATCACGGTGACCTCGAGGAGCGCGTACACACTCCTGGTGAACGCAGGGTCCGGCAACAGGGTCAACGCTTCCTCCAACCCATTCACAGACGTGAACCACTCGTAGATCTGCGTGTTGACGATCAGGCAGGAGATCGCGGAGAGACACGACTGCGCGAGGAACTTGGCGGTGGCGTCGTTCGCGTCGGCCTTGTAGCACCGTTTCGAGTTTACGAAGGTCGGGAAGAAGACCGTTCGGAGCAGTTCGCGCCTCACGTGCAGCCTAGAACCGGGCCCCATCTTCAGGAGATGAGCCATAACCACGTAGCATAGCCTTGGCTCATCTGGAGTCAGCAGGTCCGCGTACACCTGCAGGAAGTCCCAGGAGCAGCCGTAGGTCCTCTCGCAGACGGGGCAGAGGTCGGATTCCGAGCAGGCTGCCAGCTCTTTGAAGAAGGTGCGTTCAAGAAGCGCGACCGCAGGCGCGTAGGTAGCCGGATCGCGTCTCTTCAGCAAAGAGGCGACGCTGGACAAGAGCGTCTTCGGTGGGAAGCAGCAGCAGGTGCCCGCCGCGGCGCACACCTTGATCGTACGGACCTGGAGCTCGCCGGAGAACGGGTAGGACTCTTTCAGCAGGTTCGTCAGCGTCGCGAACAACGAGGACACGCAGCAGATCCGTTTCGACGGGGTTTCGACCGGGTCGACGCTCGCGGATTCCGTGTAAGGTGCTCCGAAGATCTCGGCGTGATGATGGTTAGGGCTAGACGGGTTGTCGTTCGCGCAGCTTTTGTGCTTGGACCTGTTGCGATTTGCTGCGTGCGAGGCATCGCGTCCGACGGATTTTAGGCCGCTGGTCAACGCGCCTATCATGTCGATCACCTTCCTGGCGCGGGCGATCGACTTGGCCGGGTCGACGCTCGGCAGCTCGACGATCGCCAGGATCGTTCTCTCGACGAGTTTGCCATCCTGGCTCTCCGCGAACAGCTGGAACAGCTCGAGAAAGTCCGACAGCTCCTCCGCGGACGAGCCTTGCTGGTGCAGCAGACAGTAGAGGAACGTCACGATCCCGTAGATCGTCGCGAAGATGAACTCTTGCAGCAACGAGCCCTCCTCCGGCGAGAACACGTTCACCGGCTTGCCGCAGGCGTCCTCCAGCAATCTGAACGTCATCGGCAGCAAACCGTTGTGGACGAAGGTGGCGATAGGTTCGTTGGTTCTCAGCACCCTTTCCAGCGCCGTCAGCATCAGCTTCGCGGCCGCTGCCTTCAGCGTCGCGCACTCCGTCCCGCTGAATCCGCGGCCGTCGATCCCGAATTGCAACGAGCATAGCGTGTCCAAAGCGAACTTGAGAACTTGCATCGCCGGCGTCTGCTCCGCCGGGGTGTCGAAGTCTTGCAACCCCTGGAGAAGTTGGATGATCAACAGGCTCGTCTCGAAGTTGCCGATCCTCGCGTCCAACACGCTCTTCAGCCTGTCGTCGATGTAATCTCGTTGGGTCTTCTTCGCCGGTCGCGTCGGCTGTTCGTACAACGACGCTCGACGTTTCTGCTCCTCGTCGCTGCGCACCACCGACGTGAAGTACTCGAAATCCATCGGGTTCAATCGGATCTTCAGGGTGAGCGACTTAGCCTGGTCGATACCGTCCGTCAGCAGCTCGGACTCGCTGCTCGCGGTTTCCGGCGTGTTCCTCCGCGTCGCCTCGAACATCCCAACCGATCTTTGCTTTGGCACCTTCCCGCCCACGCTCTGCTTGCGACCGGCTCTCCTCCTCGACGACGCATTGCCCTCGTGGCAGACACCTGAACGGTTGCACCTGAAAGAGTTTAAGTTCAGTTATCTGCTCGTTGGAATGAAATATCACTGTGAAAATGACCTTCCAAACAGAGGGTTTAACCCCTTGGCCTACGACTTATTTTCTGGTAACAGTGACTAGATTTTTACGACATTACAGATAACGTACATGTTAGGATAATAATTATATGAAGTTTTAACAGATGCAGTCTCGTTATTATTATAAAGCAATGTATATCGTTAGATTTATTGTTCGGTAGTTCTAGTGTTAAATAGAATTATTATTGTTGAGGTGATACTGAAGTGTGTCTTCTACCCCCTTAATGAATGATCTTCTTTTAGGACACGGCTTGCACCCAAAAGCCTCAACAATAATTGTATTAAATAGAATGTGAGTTTGACTGATAGAAAATGAAAGGGACGCATGTTTTAACCCTTAATGCTCCAAGTGTGCCTCTCAGGCACCACCTATGTGCATCCCAAAGATTGTTGTATAGAAATTTCACACATTACTCAATTATAATTAATATAAATACTATAATGAATATTATATTACTTCTAAGATGAATAAAAATTGTTTCGAATATTGTTTACACGCCATTGTAGTATATAAAATCTGGCACTTAAAATTTTGCAAGTCTGTATGATGTATTTTGCAAGTATGATGAGAATAAGTTGATAAGAAATCTTCGTCGCGACCTGACTCGTTCTCGTAGGCCAAAAGGTTAAAAGAAGCTTCCGGCAGGCGAAGCGGGTCCACGTTTCCAACCGGTTCCTCCGGAAGAAGCTAACCTTGACTTCCGCTTCGCGTGGGGCACTATCTCGACGGTGTCGACGGTGTCGTCGTTGCAGTGGAACTTGAGGTAGGGATTCGACGGGACGTCTGTTTTCTCAGTTTTCTCGTTCTTCTCGCCTTTCTTATCCTCCTTGTTGGAGTCCTCTTCGTGGGTAACCGGATACAGGGCAAGCAGCAGAGCCACCAGTTCCCTGCCGCAGGAAAGACCTCGGAGCCCAAGCAGGTGCAGAATCGCGAGACAACGCCAGCCTCGATCGTGCGAAAGGTATCTTCTCAAGCTCTTCTGATCCGCGCAGAGTTCGTAGACGTCCGACAGCAGCTCGCAGGCGATCAGGGTCGACACTCCGCCGTCGCCGACCGAGCTGGAATGGATATTTCCAAAGTTAGCGTCTTTTATAACGGGGTTCGATCTTATCCGATGTGAAAAAAGCTGCCGTTATCGCGGCACTGATAAGCCTATTGTCCGAACACGCCCGCGCGGCCGTACGCAATCTTGTTTTCAGTGGATCGCGCGATATCTTCGAAGGAACTTTTCTATCGAACGAGATCGCCGGTGACGAAAGTCGGAGTCTACGCGCGTCATCGGACCGAGCGGAAATACTTTCGACGCAAGGTGCGAGCCGGATCGGCCATTCCTTCGAAGCGGATTCCGCTCGGCTTTGAGACCTCGCCGAGCGACGCGATCCTCTTAAAAATCTCTGAATTAAAAACTCTGAACGGTTGAACTATCGGGAATTCAGTTATTTGCGCGACAACGGAAGGAAGTCTGCGAGTTTTATTTTTACCCTCGCGCTTATCGTGCATCGAAGTCGCGAAACGAGCGTGACGCATCTCCACATCCTCTAATCGTCGCCGATTGCACGTGATTGTTTTATCTAGCCGCGTTTTAGCCGATCTGCAACGGTAGCCGACCCGTGCGAACTCTCCGCGTGCGATGCGGGGCTCGAAGCAAGTAGGTACGACGCCCTTATCTTCCTTCGATAGAAGTTTATCTTTCTAAACGCCAAGCGAAATCGTGCGATCGAGTTTCGAACAGATGTACGATAAAGTCGCTCGCAATTACTTGAACAATTCTAGAGACAAACTACACGGTGCTACCCCCGTTGCCGCGCGGCGCACCCCTTGAAAGACCGCTTTCTTTTAATTTTCCAGCTGATTCGGATTTTCCGTCGTTCTTTCGCAAGAAACGATTCGTTCAACTCGAAAAGGTGGTCCCAATCAGCCAGCCACTGGTGCACGTGTGAGAAAACGACCGCAGCGACCAAAGCCAACGAACGCGACGAGATCGCGTATCAGTATCGGATTTTCGTTTTGCGGTCGGCGATCGTCGCATCGTAAAAACGCGCGCGGCCGTTCTCTCCGGTTTGTCGCTGCGTTCGTTGCAGTTTGCGAACACCCGAATGGCAATGGTCTCGGTTAGGTGCCTATCGTATTGCCTACAAAGCGTTATCCACTTCCACGCCGCAATACGTCGACAATACTCGCGAAAACGCTAGCCGCGACGCTTGCGAAACGATGGGGTGGTTTTTCCAGAAGACCCGCGGTTCTACGATTGCTCGACGGTCGTTCAAAAACAGTGCATCTATTCGAATTTTTAAGGATGTTTTAAGCAATGCTTAAATGAGCAATTAAATAAGCAATGATTAAATCCTCTCGCGAATGCGTCTCTGCAATCTCAATGAATTTGTATCGCGGGTGTTGCAAGTTTTAAAGCGTCAAGGACCGCTCGCGAGAGAATTCGCGTTTTCTACAAGCTGTCTTTGTACGTCGCTTACTTTGACATCGCTTTCAACAACAAATATTATATTATTTCAGTTAGAATCTATTTAGATACCGGATCCAACCCCAGTCGATGCGTTTACATATTTTCGCCACTGTAAACCGCCGAAACTACCCCACAAGCAACGTTTCGAGACTTCGATCGGTGGGCTAGCCGTATCCAAATATTGTATACATATCGCAGATATTGTACACCAAAAATCGTCAACGACTCTGTAACTACTTATGCCTCGCTTATAGGCGCTAACGATATTTTTATACCAAGAAAATGTATCGATTCGACGATAAAATAAATTTATCTTTGCAACATCACCGCATCGATTTATTCGACGCGCATTTATGTAATCCGCGGCAATCGCGATCGCAGACTCGGTGAAACTGATACATCTGCTGTGTCTGTTTACGCGTTTACATCGACGCTCGATGCGCGAAACTCGATCGCCTTCGCGTGCTCTACGCTTCTTCAATTTCTCGAAGTTTCATCAACATTGCTTCACAAATAGGAAAGATACGATCGTTTCAACAACCAGCAAGTTT
>CM052096.1:2301035-2323473 GCA_028453745.1 Agapostemon virescens | reverse complement strand
GCTACGGTTTCATTGCTAAACCATCTGCACAGTCTCCGCTATAGACTCTGAAAGGTCCTTGTACTACAATCTTTCCGCCACAGTCTTCGCAGTCCGTTTACAGTCTCTACAGTCCGTCCGCTACAATCTTTCCGTCGAGGTATGTTTTACTAGAACTCTCTACACAATTTCACAAAAGTCTCACTGCTACGATTTCATTGCTGAAACATCTACACAGTTTCCGCTACGGACTCTGCATGATCCTTATACTACAATCTTTCCGCCACAGTCTCCGCAGTCCGTGTACAGTCTCTACAGTCCGTCCGTTACGATCTTTCCGACACTATCTCTCAGTCACAGTCTCTTTTACTAGAACTCTCTACACAATTTCATAAAAGTCTCGTCGCTACGGTTTCATTGCTAAACCATCTGCACAGTCTCCGCTATAGACTCTGAAAGGTCCTTGTACTACAATCTTTCCGCCACAGTCTTCGCAGTCCGTTTACAGTCTCTACAGTCCGTCCGCTACAATCTTTCCGTCGAGGTATGTTTTACTAGAACTCTCTACACAATTTCACAAAAGTCTCACTGCTACGATTTCATTGCTAAAACATCTACACAGTTTCCGCTACGGACTTTGCATGATCCTTATACTACAATCTTTCCGCCGCAGTCCGTTTACAGTCTGTACAATCTCTTTTACTAAGAAATTCTCTACACAATCTCACAAAAGTCTCGTCGCTAAGGTTCCTACTACGGTTTCGTTGCTAAAAAAAGACAAATGTCTTTGCAGACAGTGCAAAACGTCCGTGCGATCTCGCAGCACAGTCGTTGACACAGACTCCGCACGATTACTCGAGAGTCTCGCTGCAGTCTCTCTGCTACAATCTCCCTACGGTCTCTACGCCGGCCTCGCCTTATCTGCCGACTGTCTTCCTCCGATGCCACACGACGACGGTTTCTCTTATCACTCCCTCTCCCTCTCTCTCTCTCTCTCTCTGATCGTCTCTCTGCCCGTTTCGCGATACGGCGACAAAACGTCGTTTTCTTTTCTCTCGATCGAGGTCCGCAACCGGACAAGATCGGCGATCCCGAGCCGGTCCATCGGAAAGGACCGTGCTCGCTGCCAATGCCCTCCGTGTTCGCTGATCTCTCCGAGCACCGCGTATCTCGCACGTTCGAGACCGTCCGCGTGCTCGGCGTGGAGAAAGATCACGACCCCTCGGACCGATCGGCTATCGTGCCAAGACGAGCGACCGTGATTTACGAGCGTTTTCTAGCTGGACATTTTTACCGCGACTCGCCAGAGTGGTCATTGATCCTGGAACGGTAGTCGATCCTCCTCTAGCCTCTCGAAGAAACCGCGAAAACGATCAGGGGATGAAAAATCGCAACCGGAATCGAAGCAAAACACCGGCGCGATGGTAGCCGGACCCGGACGCGGATCCTCCGCAATTCCGCTACCCCATGTAAACCACCGGAAATCGTTGCCGCGCACGCGCGCGAACAAACGAACGACGACTTCCTCTTCGTCGACGAGAGGACCACTCGCGGACTCTCGGATCCGTTTGCTTGGCTCGATTCGAGAGCGCCGAGCGATACGGGGCACGCGACGACGAACGACTGTTGGCTGCTCCGATCGCCGGCCGATGATCGCGATGACTCTTCGGAGTCGGGATTCCCTGGAGGAAGGGGACGGACGAGCCCCCGCGGCTCCCACCGGTCCTCCAATCCGCTTCCTTCCTCCACGGAAGCTTTTGTGATTCACGCGGAAACGTAGAAAGAAAGAGAGAGAGAGAAAGAGAGTACAGAAAATGCCGAAATCCTGCGGAAGCTAAAGAGGCCCCGGAGATAACCGTATCCCCCTGCGATCGAGCCGACCCCCCTGAGCCAGGGGGTTGCCCGGACAGGTAGGCGGATAGACGACGGGAAGCGTGACCATGGTCACGTAGACCATCGTATCATGCTTTCCGTTGTTTTTAATAGATAAATTGGAGATTTTTGCGGTGAGATGATACTCGAATTTGTGTGGATACCGGCTAGATCATTGCGAGGGCAATTAGCGGTGGATCAACCCTTTGAGAGCGATTCGAATCAGAAAATCGAGATCTCTTTGAAATATTTGTATCGCAGTTTCTTCAACGGTGCGTATTTGATGTTTATAATCGGTTTTTAGAACAACGGTACAACGGTCTCGATTTTCCGAGCAAATTATACAACACGGACGAATTAAAGATGCAAAAATCGTTGGCAGGCGCATCGAAGAAGCAAACGCAGTGCACACCGAGGAACATGACAAGCGCAAACCAGCTTATTGTATAATTTCGTTTGGTTTCGTAACCGGATGCGTACCGTCACCGACTTTGCGATCGTCGCAGCGGCCATGCCCTCGCGGACCATGGATCCTTGACTTTGTCGATTCGATTCGTCCCCGATTATCACTTTAGCCGTTTCACGATACAAATTTCGCACCACGGATTCGCAACGATACAAACATTGAATTTTCCAGCGTCTCGTGCGCCTGATGAGATTATCGGATCAGCCGCGTTGATTCCTTTCGATCGCTTTGCGCGAAATACGATTGCGAATGCATGTATGCATTTAAAGTGCAATAATGAGATTCGCAGGGAAGGTATCGAGCCCGGAAGTGTACGCTAGCGATGGCAGAAGCTGAACATTGATCGCTAACGTAGAAATTGTGGCGGATCCGTTCAGTGGATGTCGTCGCATAATCGCTTCGAGTAGCTTGCGTTCGGCTCCCGTGGTTTGGATTTGCATACCTGCACAATAGAGTGCAACAATGAGATTCGCAGGGAGGGTATCGGGCCAGGAAGCGTGTGCCAGCGATGGCACAGCTGAACAGATGTGGGTGTTGTCGCATGGTTGCTTGAAGCAGCTTGCGCGTTCAAGTCCGTGGTTTGCTAAACCTCGGATTTGCACGGGTGCACGGTCGAGTGCAACAATGAGATCCGCGGGGAAGATATCGGGGCCCGTGCACCGAATAAAAATGAAAGTTTTAGACGGTGAACGAACGAGTCCGTTCCCGCGCGATTGCCCGTGTTCCGCGGAACGAACAGGGTGTCGGCCGTGATTTCTAATTATCGGTCATTCGTGCCACGGCTCTCTCTCTCTCCCTGTTTCTCTCTGTGTACGTTTCGAGGAGTCTTGGCTCTGGCAAACAACCGATGACGTGGCTCGAACACGTGCAAACAATTGGAAACATTCAGTTTGAAGCGGCGGTCGCGCGCTCTCCGACCGTAGTTGTCGATCAATCTTTGACTCGTAACACAGTGCTCGCTCGTTGTTGCGTGCCACCGCGATTATCTTAACGGCCGTTTCTCTGCCCCATTGTCTTTCTTTAATTAGCCTCCTTCTCCCCCGCCCCTCTCCAACACACTCTCTCTCTCTCTCTCTCTCTCTCTCTCTCTTCGTTTCTCTTTCTCGATAATGATTTTACTGTTTCTCCGGCGATTCGCGAAAAACCGAGACGCGTTTGTCCAGGCGCGGCGCGCCGGCGTTTCTCGCACTCGCAACAGGAAAAAGAAGAAGCAGATTGTAACGTGCAAGCGTGATAAAACAGAATGCGAGATCATTACTGCTCGCATCCAGCGTTGCTGGCGCCGATTACGCCAATTTATCCATTGCGAGATCAACCGGATTGCAGCGCAGGGTGACATGATCGGTGTCGCCGGACCCCCCCCCGATATCGCTTCGCCGAACGAACCAGTTAAACGCATAGAACGCGATCGACTTCTCAAGCGCAACGCTCTTCAAGTTTACAGATTTTGAAAAGCCTAGCACAACCGTGCTAACGATGCAATTGAACGCATAGAACGCGATCGAGTTCTCAAACGCAACAGTCTTTAAGTTTACAGATTTTAAAAAGCCGTGCACGACCACGCTAACAACACAATTGAACGCATAGAACGCGATCGAGTTCTCAAGCGCAACAATCTTTAAGTTTACAGATTTTAAAAAGCCTAGCACGACCGTGCTAACGATGCAATTTAACGCATAGAACTAGATCGAGTTCGCAACGTTGTTCGAGCTACAGAATGTACAGATTTTGAAAAAAGCCGCGAACGATCGTGCGAACGGTGACCCCATCCGTGATAAGGATCGATCGTCGACCGTACATCCGGTTCCCAAGACCACCCGCGTTTGTGCCATGGTGTTTCCGTTTCGTTAAAGCGGCATTATCAATGGGCCGGAGATCAGGCTCTTCGTGGTGGCCTTGATTTTTCGATTCGAGTCGAACTATCGTTCGAACGGCTTAATAAAAATAGTCCTCCTACACCGCGATCCGATCGGAGGGGGGAAAAAAGGCGCGAGAATGGCGCCTGCGTGGTCCGTTGGAACTTTTCTCTTCTTTTCAAAGATCGATCGAGAACGATGTAGCTCCAGCGACAAACAGCTAGCAGAGATAACGGGCTGACCTTCGGTCCTCTCGTTGCGCAGCCGATCGTCAAGATAACTCTGTCTTTTCTCCCTCTAACGAGTTTTCTCCAAGCGCGCGAATCCGACCGCGTTTCGAACTCGTTCGAACGATTCCCGCCATGGACGCGAGGTGCGCGGCGTGCGTGCGCGCCGAGCCGGATTCCTGTAACGCGTATTAGCAAACGATTCATGTCCGTTAGCGATTACAAAACGGCGATTATGAAAATTAGCATTCGTAGGAATAGCAAGCGCAACGATTGCGATACGCAAGGTTCGCTGCACTAGTTAATTTAACTTCTTTCCATACGATTACGTCGACTATAGCAATCGAGCTTTTCCCACCTTCCGTTTCAACGCTGAAATTGTTCGCGTCGAACGAGCAGAATCTTGTTATTGTATTCGACAGATTCTAACTCGCCGTTGCGCGACAAAAGGTAATTGTTAATCGTATTATTGAATGACAGCGATTTTTCCAAAACGACGAAGAATTAATAAGATATTACCATTGTAGCGTTCGTTTACCGACGACCAACGAGATCCTCTGGAAGCGCCGCTTGTACAATTGTGACACGGCTGGCGACAAAGACGCGAGCTGGTTTTTCCATTAAAATCGATGCATTTCAATCGCCGGTAATCCCGAAAAGGAAATTGACTTCGCAATCATTTTATTCGCGATTATCGTGCGGCGTATTATTTCGAAGCATCATCCCCTCGGATTTTGGTCCATTCGCCACCGACGCCGACGGTATACTGTGCGCATGTTCCCGCGCACCCACGTACACATACATACACACATACATCGCGGTCCCAGAGCGGCCATGTTTCCCTTACTTTTGACAACTCTGGTCGCACGGGAGAAAGGAACGGGAACGCTTTAAACAAAGATGACAAGGATATTTCAGGAAACACGACCAGCTCGACTCGGCCACGGAACGTTCGTTACCTGAAATGCGTCGTCCGATCCGGATCCGGTGCTGGAATGGTTAACGCCGCGTCACGATTCATAGGTAATCAGGATAACGACATCAACACCATTGTTCCTTTCGTGTGTACTGTTCGAAGCGCGTGCGCCGATCGTGATTGAACACACTGCAAACGGGAATTGTTATTCTCACCCTGGCCGCGATTTTTGCGCCACTTTCGAAGTACTCTCGTCCCCGTGCACTTCTGCGAAATGTTTTTCTCGCCGACGAACCATCGGACGAGAAAAGATAACGGACCGATCGACGCCGCAGCAAGCGCCGCTAACCTACACGACCGTTTCTTTTCGAGAGCAGAACCGCGATTCGGCGTCGCTGTCACGAGAAGAGATTTTCCACGGGTGTGAGCGAGCGAGCGAGCGTGGGCAAGAGAGAGCGAGAGAGAGAGAGAGAGAGAGTGTATTGATTATCGTCGAAACAAGTGCACGTTGACAGACAAGATTTCGGTGGCCGTCGACGACACTGTCGCAATTTGACACATACCTAATTGTTAATCGAATTAACACCGAGACAACGGTACACGATAACCCCTCGAATGGTGCCATCTGTTTTCGAGACGCTCTCTTCCGTAATCGAAGCGGTGGCCTCGCGTGTTTCCGTGGACAGCGCGTTTCTAACCTCAACAGCCTCTCGATGTCACTTTCCATGAAAGCGTGAATAAACTCGTGACAGATATTTCTCTCGGCACGAAATGACAGTGTGGGAACGATTGCGGAATCCCTGCGGCTGGAGGTCCGGTGCCAAGCAAATTTCCGTCGATGCCATAATACCGATCTTCGTGGTGCCGACGTTGGCGGTGATAGCCGCGCAAACGGTCCTATGGACGGTCATTATCTTCGTGACCACCCCGTTGCTAGTCTACTATCTGCACCACAATTTTCTAAGGTTTCTGCTGCGCACGAAATTCTTTTTAATGTGGACAATCACCAGCGTGATCATGCTGATGTTGATCTTCGAGATTGTGGTGGTGCCGTTGTTGGAGATCCTGCTCGAGGAGAATCTAGTGTTTATAATTTGCGTGGTGGGAGGCATGGTCTGCGGCTACAAGAGCAAACTGAACGCAGACTCCGCCACTCAGGAGAGCGCTTCGACCCAGGGTTTGGAGCTGGGAGAAGGCAGCGGGGAGCTCTGCGTCACTTGCAGGAGAAGAGCACCGCCCAAAGCTCACCACTGTAGAATGTGTCAGACTTGCATTCTCAATAGGGAATATCATTGTAAATGGTATATTCTTGCTTTGTATGGAGAACGATTGTCGTCCGGTTTAACGATACAGACCTTATTCTCTGCCGTAGGTTGGACTGTTGCATAGGCTCCAGTAATTTGAGATGGTATCTCGGATGCTTGTTCTTCTCTTCAGTGGCTTTTATCTATGGCTCCAATTTAACCATGACCAGCGTTTGCCACCCGTTTATACTTATCGGTACAGTCCTTTTGCCGGACGACTGTAGCGACGTGTATCATCAATTGGAGTAAGCGTTTCTTTTCGCGTACGTTCGTGAAGATAAACGACGCCGATACGAATTGTATTTTTAACGAAAGATCGATTCCGCGTGAAAAAAATGAAACGATTATTTTACTCGATCGTCGCGGTGTTTGTTCCCCCTCGATCGAGGGCACGCAATCTGGTGAAATTAATTATAATACGGGACGCGAGATTATTCTTAGGGGGGAGCACGATACTTGTCGTTATTGAGATTCTCAAAATTAAACTGGAAAGATACCGCGCGGATCTACAATACGCAAACTTCAATAATCGCGAGATAGTGGTAATTGTCGAGTCTCGCGCGCGAACTCGTCGTAAATATTGTAATATCTCTTATTTGCTTTCGGACAATATAAAAGTTGAACAGATAACGTGTCGCGCAACTGTGTTTGCTTCGAGAGTACCCAATCGATATACGTATAATAGCCTGCGTATTGTTTCAGCATCGCCCTGTGCTTCATCTCGGCGTTGTACAGCCTGCTGGTCGGCACCGTGGTGCTTTTCTATTTGATATACCACATCTGGTTGATATACCTCGGCACGACATCGAACGAGCGACGAATCCTCGAAGCCAGGAGCCAACACGACCACGGGATACTAAAGATCGTGTCCCGGCTGTTCTGCTGCAAAACTTAGCCGTTAAACCTAGACTAGATTATTCAATTTACTTTGTACTCTCGGCGAACGATGCTTTGCGTTGCACGAAGGACGCTCGGAGTAATGTCGATGAACCGAACGAAGCCGGAACAACGTCGAGCACACGGGGGCGGTACGTGTATCATAACGTAGGACTTTAAGCATCGATTCGAGCCACGGTTCTCTATCTCTCTATCGACATCCTCTAACGCTCATTCTCGATCTTTCGTTGCAACAGCTGTGAAACGATTCGTCCTGAACCCGTCTCTCTAGACCCCCGTTAACGACACGTTGCAATGCGAAACGGCTGATCCCGGTTTGGCGTGTATCGATTAACTTTTATTTCACTGTTGTGCACATTATTTATATATTCATTGTAACTGTGATAAAGCGGCCATTGTACGATCATCGCAATAAATTGTATCGATCAATCGTGTATGATACATCTCGACGGGGAAAACGAAAGAGAGAAAGCGTTCTCCAACGCTACGGAAGATAACGTTCTTATACTTCTAATTCAGTCCTCCAACGCCACGCCTCTCGGTCTGGGATCAAAGTCAGGTATCACCGTTTGCACCAGCTGCCTCAACTCTTCCTTTCTTTTCTCGGTTTCCGCGATGTCCGCGGCGATCGCGCGATACTTCCTCCACACGTTGAAGTATCTCGCTCTCAAACATTGTCTATAACGATCGTCGGCTAACTCCTCGTTGCGTTTGCGTTCTGCTTTCAGTTCCAAAGTCACCGCCCGCCACGATCCGAAGTACCTGTCCAACAACTTCATGTCGCAGAAGTCCGCGGCGACCTGGTGCCTCGAGTTCACCTCCTTCGCCATCCGCTTCCACTCCTCGAACACGCTCGCGATCAGGCACCTTCTGCGAAACGACTCTGCGATCGCGATCCTCGATTCGCGCTCGGTTTCCGTCAACCTCCTCCAAACCGTGAACATCCTGCCGACCGTGTTGCGCCTGTACCAGTCGTCCGCCTTTCTCGCGTTGCTCTTTTTCTGCTCGACGAGATTGGTCAGCGGATCGATCAGGTATCGGCGCAGCAGGTACCTGCGATAAAACTGATCCGCGACATTGTTCAACCGCCTCTGTCTCTCGATCTCCCGGAGCCTGTTCTGCTCCTGCTCGCGTCGCAGCCTCCTCGCCTCGGCCGCAGCCTGCGAACAAATTCGACAACGTCCGTCGAGGGTGAAATTAATTAACTCCATGCATTATCATCCGACCTCTTGTTGCAGTCGCTTCTTTGCCTGCTCCTCTTCCGCTCGAGCAGCCTCCTCTTGCCGCTTCCGCTCCTCCAGCCTGGTCCTGCGGAACTCCTCCACCAGCTTCATCCTCTCCCGTCTGGCCTCCGCTCGAGCTTCCATCCTCGAGAGAAACTTGGGCGGATCCGGCGCTCTGCAAGGCACCGTCAAGCTTTCGTCCCTTGCAACAGAGAACACCACCATCGATTCCATACCGGTTTCTATGGCTAGCAGACGCGAGCAGACCGCGGATTTTTGTGCGCAAGGAAATCTGGCCGAGTCTACGTATGCCCTATCTTATTTTATTGCATGGAAACCCGCAGTCCGGTCGACAGGGATAAACGGAGGACGAATCGACTGCGTGATTGCGTTTCCTCCGTGTACAAAGATACTTTCCCCGAAATTTGTTGGACGTGTTGCAGCGTTACCTGTAGCCAGCCTGCAGCATCAGCTGGACCAGCGTCCTCCTGGTCATCTTGCCGCAGAGGGTCAGCGTCTCCTTCGCCGCGTCGACCGTCTCTTTGCCAGCCTTGTAGATCTCTTTCCGCGCCTCCTTCAGCTTCAGCTCCTCGATGATCCTGTTCTGCTCCGCCAGTTTTGCTCTCTGATCCTCTATGATTCGTTTCTGAGCGATCAATCGATTCTGGGCCGGCGACTCGACCGCGAAGCTCCTCGACACGACGTTCTTCATCTTCGAGACCGTGCCGGCGACCTCTCTCGCGGCTTTGCCATCCTCTCTGCTCCTCGGCTTCCGGTTCCTCGCCAACTCTCTTTGGCGCTCCACAATCGCGCTTATAAACAGCTCGATCTTCTGCTCGTCCGAAGCTTCCGACTCCTCCGTCGGCCTCTTCGAGGTCCTAGCGTGTGTTCTCCAAGCGTCGAAGTACTTCCTCGTCAGTCTCAAGGTCGCGCCGACTTGGATCTTCGTTCTGATCTCCCTCAGCCGACGTTCCTCCTCCGCGTTCAATCTCAGAGCGTCGAAACACCTCCTCAGAGCTCCGAGACGACGTTGCGGCTCCGTCTCGCAGCTAGGCTTGTCTGTGATCATCACTTTGATGCTTCCGACCAACGACAACTCCCGCTCCGTCGTCTCCGGACCTTCGTTCCTCTTCGACGAACAACCTCGGGTTTCCATCGACTCCATGGTCCCCTCCAGACTGCTACTCCTTTCCGTGCTACCCTCGGAGGCGATCCTCTTGGACACCAAGTTGGCCGTAAGTAACGCGATTTCGAGGCTGCTAAAGCGCTAAGGTGGTTGTCCAAACGCGTTGCAACAACCTAACGCAGTTTAGGCAAGCGCAAGAGTACTTACAACTCAAATAGGAGAGCGAGAAGTGGACCCACCTTGAGCCTGGTCCTCTTGCAAGCTTCCCAAAACTGTTCGTCGTCGGAGGCCGCGAAGGAGGTCCTCCTCTTGCAGGTGTAGGGGCCTGAGAACTTCGGCCGCGACCTCAGCACCTCCGTTTCAAACCTCCTCAGCTCCCTTTCGAGGAACCGTTGCTGTTTCTTCATGAACGACTGCGTCTCCTCTTCCTGCGCCAGCAATCTGCAGATGAAACGTTTCTTTGAGCCCTTTGTTCTCTCTTTCTCTTTGGTTCGATTAGGAAAAAGGTACTAGTACCTTTTCGCCTCCGAGAGGACCGAGGACTTCGTGGGCGAGACGGATAAATCCTCGCGGAGGATTCGATGTCTCGCGTCCATGATCAAGTTCGGATCGAGGAACGTGTTTTCCGAGTCCCGTGTCAACCGCAGCTTCTCCGAAGCCTGGAAAACGTCCACCTTCAGCATCCGGTCCATCAGGTCGGCCACTTGACTCGCGCCCGTCATGGCCGATTTGTTTTTGCAATAAATAAAGAGCCGTTCGACGAGGGATGTATGGTATATCTGCATGCGTATGTATCGAAACGATGCGCGGGTCTCCTGTTGACGCGTTGTTGTTTCGTTGTTAAGGAAAGTTATGAAAGACACCCCCTGTACACGCAACTCTGCCTACCCAACCCCATTCATAAATTAGAGGGCGGAGAAGGAACGATGGGGGACACCATCGTGTCGCTCCCTCGGAGAAATCGAACGCCTACGATTTTCTCTTTCCATCAGTTTCATCGGATTTTGGATAAAAAGTTTGAAATCGATCGACGCCGTTTGAACTTCGATTTTGCCCTTTAACTTTTGCTGAATAGTTAATCCCTCTTGATACGGTTCTGATATTGACCCTTTGCGCTCTAATGGCGACTTTGCGAAAATGGTAAAAATTGCCGTTATACGATTTAACCCTTCGCACTCACACAATATTGCCATACTGTTATTAAAAATAATTTTGACGTAGCTATGGTTGCGTTTAAAAAATCATATGCACGATAGGAAAGTAACCATGTAGAATGGAACTATTGTAGGTCGAAGAAAATGTCTTCATTTTGGAGTTAAAATAGCTCGAAGTGCAAAGGGTTGAAATAGTTTTTATTTTATTAAATTCGTTTACATTCTATAAATTTCTGAGCATGCAATCGTTGCAAGAGATAAAGCAGGTTCAACGTCAGGTACAGAATGTAAAAGAGATTGTATAGATTAAAAATGTCCCAGGTGAAAAGAAACGCCTTAACTTTGCTATTAAAATTCGTTTCGAGTGCAAAGGGTTAAAATCTTATATTTTAATATATTTTCAATCGAGGATGGCAGAATCTTGACCCATTATTAACCCTTAGCACTCTAATGGCGCCTCTGAGGCGACACTGAACATTATCAAACTATCATTTAAAACAATTTTTACATTGCTACATTTGCATTTAATAAACCGATAAAAATTGAAGTGTTGCACATACATAAATTATTTTATTTTATTTTGGAATTAAAATTGTTCGGAGTGCAAAGGGTTATTATCTATATATTTGTCTCAGAATTGTCAGAGTAGATCTGGAAAAATGTTGGTTTCTTCTCCTGGATCAAAGAAAAGCTTATTCCTGTAAGATTCTATTTTTCTAATTTGAAAATCTGCATAATTTTATGTCTGCTAGTTTATACCGCTCGCCGCGCGCCCCGTTCGTCGATTCAAATTTTCCCGCCATCGCAGCGGTGCTCATGCAGCATTATGAAACTGATAACGTCGATTGTTGACGAGCCAGTGTGCCTGCAGCAGGTGCATCACAGGACAAAAAGTGCGTCGACTTCGAAAACTTATGCATTGAGGATGGTAAGTTCTCTGGTTTCTGGGACGAACATAAAATCGTTGCGCGTTTATTGTCGAGATTATCGGTCGCGTTATCGTGGCTTATCGGCTGTTCGAAAGTCTCCCGAGTGCGATCGTTGTGGTTAAAGAGCTCCCGATCTCGTTGCCTCCATTCGTTCCGCGACAGCGGGACTAGCTCGGTTTTCAAAAGTACATTTTCAGCAGGTAACGGACGTTACGATACATCTGGCGCAACACGAAAACTAACATGGATCCAAGGGGCCCTCCTGAGGGGGCCCCTGTTAATTCCTTTGAGATTTCAACCATTGACAAAGTGTCCGACACCTCGGTAAATTGGCCAGCGGATCATTCCCTCCACTCGTCGGTGTGCGACCAATCCAAAAAGATGAGCAACAAGCTGCTATTCCTGACCGTAAGTAAACACGAGCTACCATTGTCTTGTTAAGCTCATTTCTCAACTATTCTTTGTTGTTCCGTCAGGTGGAGTACGTGGAAGATCAGTCCAGGGAATATCCTCGACTGTTTCCAACTTACGAACAGGTCTCCTTTTCCCCTAGAGCTACCTCCCCGCTCTCAGATTTCGAGCATCGCGTCAGTCCTCTTGACCCCAATATGAGTTCAGCAGCTAGGTATTCGCCTACCCCTGTACAGCTTCCGCCGTCTCCTTTTCATAATTCTGTTGTTGTTCTGCAAGGTCCGTCTTCCCCTTTAATATCCCCACCCGAGTCCAATGAGAGAACCAACGCCAACTATGTCTCTCAGCTGACTCATCCGATCGACGCGCAGAATGCCCCGCAAACAGACAACACTCCAGACTTTGTTGCCAATGAAAATGAGGAACAGTTGGTCTCCAGCGTTGGCAGTGAACTGATATTGATGCAGGGTAAATCTCCCATTCAGTTGCTTCTTCTACACATGATTTTTTACTTTAGATAATGGTCAATGTTTTAAAATGCGTTTGCAGAGACTAATTCGGGATTAGAATCACCGGCGGCTCCGCTGATGCTAACGGGAATGCCTAGCACGGACTTCGCGCTGAGCAGAGACTTCCTGGTGATGCAGGAGGATCAAATGAACGTTATGAACTCGTTCAAGCCGCAGAATCTCGATGTGGACGATTCCACGTTGTCGTCGACCGCAGAGAATTCGAACAAAGAGAACAAGATGGATACTTTGGTAGAGCCAAAGGAGGAGATGAACGAAATTTTGCTGAACACCGACGAGAAGAACGAGAACGAGAAGCAGATCGTAAGACGCTCCAAGCGGCGCATAAACGATAAGAAAAATGCTTGTACGTAGTCGATGGTCTCCGAGTTTGTTCGCGCGATATGCTGTACCCTTGTTCGTTTTCACAGGCTGCGACGAGAGCGACGACGTTTGCACCGGTGACAATTGTCCATCGCACAACGTATGCACCATAGCGGATCAACCTGTACCGTCTCGTGCTATAGCAACACTGCCAGGATCGTACCTATCCATAAATAAATTATCCAGCATCGAAAACGGATCGGACGGATCAGACTACGGAGTATTCGCGAAACGTTATATACAAAAACGCACCCAATTCGGTCCGATAGAAGGAATCTTGTGTTCCTACGACGGTTCCCCGTTTAAAAACGAATTGCCGTTGCTGTATGAAACCGAGAACGAGGAACTGCTTAAAGTAGACGTCTCGAACGAAAGTGTGTATCAGACACTTGGCACGGTAACGACGCGCGCGCGATGTCTTTGAACGGGGACCGTAATTTTGAAAATGTTCGATCGACGTGTTACAGATGCGTCGAATTGGATGCGTTTCGTCAGGCCTGCGTTAACGTACAAAGAGCAAAATTTGATCATCTGTCAGCAACGCGACGGAATAGTATTCCTGACGACGAGGCACATCCTACCGAAAGAAGAACTGAAGGCTGGCCCTAGTACCGATTACGCGATTCGCAGGAACTTGGCGTCGTTGAAACCCGTGCAAGAGGCTAAGGACGACAAAGGTAGACGTTCGTTCTATTTCTATCGTAAGGAATCTAAGTCGGTGAAAGAAACATTGAACGATTTCTAATCGCAGAGTCGAAGAGTCAGTTGTTCTGGCCGCGGCTGGAGGACAATCATTCTCGCCGCGTGAAAGTGTTCCACGGGCGGAATTTAAAGGAGAAGGAGAACTCGAGGCAGAACAATTTGAAAGAGTGGATATGTTCGATTTGCGGACTAATCTTTCGGAAGCCGTTGTTGCTTAACTTGCACAGCCTTGCCCACGGCACGGAAAAGATCAAAACGAAAGCTCAGAGCACCGCTTGTCCGCAGTGCGGGCTGCGATTCCCGAAACAGAAGGAGCTGGTCAATCACGTCTCTCAACACGGACTGCTGTCGTTGGCGAAGACGAAGAGGTTGGCCTCGTTGTCCATGTACAAATGCTCGATGTGTTACAAACGTTTCGCCACGAAAGTACGGTTGCAACAGCACTGTCTGGTGCATGGCGCCGAAGACCAAAAACCACTGCCATGCAACATTTGCTTCAAACGGTTCATGAACAATTCGGCGCTGTCTTGCCACTTGAAAACGCATCGAGGTAAAGTCGCATTTTCGTTCTCGTTGTCGCAGCTTTCGTCCGACCGTCTCGATGTCCGTTTCCGTTTGATTTCAGAGAACAAGCAAGTGTTCGAGTGCCCCATGTGCCGACAGCTGTTCAGCCAGAGCATCACGTTGAAAGGTCACATCGGTACTCATAAAAAGGAGGACGGCACCTTTTGCTGTCCTTACTGCCAACGAATATTTCTGAAATATTCCGTAATACGTAAGCACATTCGAGCCCATCATTGCGAGAGGAAACACAAGTGTCAGGTCTGCGCGAAACGCTTCGCCACCGTCGACAAACTGCAGATGCATCTTCTGAAGCACTCCGATCACAGGTACGCCTCGCTCGACGGTCGCGCAAGTACCGTACATATGCTATTTCCTTGTCCACTTCGCAGGGAGTTTCACTGCGCCAACTGCGGCAAGCAATTCAAGAGGAAAGACAAGCTGAAAGAGCACATGACCAAACTGCACAATTCGCAAACGGCTACCGAGGAGCAAATATCGCAAATGACGCAGACAAAGAAATTCGTTCCGAAGGTACGTGCATTTTATTAATCGTTTACAGCGTGCCATCTCTTACACACGTCATTCGGCATTCCTTGATTATTATTCTACGTTGTACGAGCAGGTGAATCCTAACGACTACAATCGCTTCATTTACAAGTGTCATCAATGCCTGGTAGGCTTTAAAAGAAGAGGAATGCTCGTGAACCACTTGGCGAAACGTCATCCCGAAGTTGCGCCGGAGTCTGTGCCGGAATTGAACTTGCCAATTTTACGGCAAACGAGGGACTATTACTGTCAATACTGCGACAAGGTTCGACACGTTCCGTCCAGTGTGGCCAGATCCATACACGTCTCCATTCCCCCTAATTTCTCCTATCTGGCCATGCTGATAGGCTTTACCGATCGTTCGACCGACGCTGTTCTACCCTAACGGTTTTTAGGTCTACAAAAGCAGCAGCAAACGTAAAGCACATATCATGAAAAACCATCCGGGAGCTGCTTTGCCACCGAGCAACAGACAGAAGGAGTCCGACTGCTCGGATCTACCGAATCCAACGTTCAGTCAAACGGTCGGTAGTATCACCACCACGCCCCAGAGTTGTCAATGGTGCCACAAACAATATGCTAGCAAGGTGCGTATCGCGGGGAGCTATAATAATTTTGATCCTCCTTCTCTGTCTCTCTATCGAAAGAGAGAAAGAGAGAGAGAGAGAGGGAGAGGAAGAGACAAAGGAAAGGAAACGATGTTGGTTCTACCGTAGGCGAAGTTGTTGCAACATCAACGTAAGAAGCACTCGAACCTGATGGAGCCGGCGGATCAACTGCCACGGTCCCGGAATCGACAGTCGCAGAACCAGAACCAACCGCCGGTGCTTATCGACGATCATTTCGTGCTGTCCGATTACATCCAAACGTGCGACACGAGCTCCGAGTTCTTCAAGCCGAAAATAATCAAACTGTCCGACGACGTTGATCTGATAAGCAACGGGTTGGAACTGGTCGGGGAACAGTTTGTTCGTATGCGCGACATACGTTGAAACGAGCCGTGGCAGCCTCGACACGGGGTCTTGTCAATTTACTGAGATATGAATCTCATGGGATTTGTGCACGGTCGGAGGAGGAACACTGTGCTATTTTGCTGTGGTCGTCGAGCCGAAGCGGGGCCACCGGATCGGCGATCGGGTGCGCTGCCAGGAACGCGATCATCGGCCACTGCAGCTTTGTCGGGCGCCGGTGCGAAACACTCGGCGCCCAATTTGTTGGTTGTACGTTGTACGCGACGGTTGCACGACAACGCGAAGTCGTTCGGCGGCCTTCGAGAGGCGCCGGCCAGCGATATTTGGACAACTTTGTTGGAAACGGAGTATACACCGCTATTTTTTCTCGGGAAAGAAACAAACAAACAAACGAATAAGTTTCAGCTCACCCGAACACGGGCCAGTAACAAACAGGAACGACAGAACAAACGATTTAAACGCCTAAACGACATACTTCACGCGAGCACATTTCACACAGAAACATATACGCACACAGGAAAAATACATACAACGCAAACAACGGAGATTTAAGACTAAACACAACCGGGGAAACATGTAGTTGTTGAGAAACCTTTGCTCAAGCTGTTACGAGTACAGAGCGCAAAAAAAAACTAAGGTAGGACAAAGAAAACTTTCTTGTACCAAAGGTACATCTCTTTTCTCTCTCTCTCTCTCTCTCTCTCTCTGACTCTCTCTCTCTCTCTCTCTCTCTTCCTTTCTCTGTCTCTGGCATTGACTCCTAGTAGTTTACTTTGAGAAATTTTACCGAGGAAAATGCTTCAATTCGATGTGATTCAATTATGGATGTTAGACTGATGAAACCGTTGGTAAAACGGGTCCGGTTTAAAGTGAAATTTAAACTTGGCTCGAATTTCGAGAAAACACGCCGCCGCACAGTGTGTCGCGTGCGTGCGTGTGTCCGCTGAATCTTAGATCGGCGGGATAAACCGTCTATGCGATACGATACCTTTTTTTATAGACCCGATTGTAGGTATATCTCTGCGTGTCGCGTTTGGCTTTCATGATAACGAAGAAATAACAAAAAAAAAAAAAAAAATACAATTTGTCCGTAGATTACACGAGAAATGTTCTCTAGTCCCATAATGGATCGTTCGTTCACCGTTTTACCTCTCTGTCTCTCTCTCTCTCTCTTACTTTCTCTCTATACTCTCTGTCTCGAGATTTTTCACACACCATTCGCCAATTCATACACTTCGAAACGACAAAACACCGGACGCGTTCCGTCGCCTGATCGCTCGTAACATCATTCTTTCTGTACTTCCGATGACTTTGATTCTCGATCGGGACGGACTGTGTCGGATTCTCCTTCTGGCGAGAAGAGGATCGCCGGCGCGACTCGCATCGAATTGGAATTTTAAGAAACTCGGTCGACGAATCTTCTTCCGGTGACTTTGATTCTCGATCGCGACGAGCCGTGTCGGCATTCTGCTTCTGGCAAGAAGAAGATCGCCGGCGCGACTCGCATCCATCTTACGCTCATCGAATTGGAATTTTTGAGAAACGCGGTTGACGAGTCGAAGGTATTCCATAGTTACACTTAGAGGAGAAATGCTTTTGTCTTTGCGAGCCGTCTCACGACGCATGACTAGAATGGCCTTTTTCTCGGGGAACCTCTGTACACGCGTCGTCCGCTCGACTACGACGGATCGGCAGGAACAATTCGAAATTCTCTGTTCGACATGCTCGGTTAGAGGCGCGCGCCGAAGCGGAGGCAAAAGAGTGCATGTTCGTTAATGTTGTTGAGTACATGGAGAACTGTGTATTGTAAACATGACTTAAATAAAGTTACTCGATGACCGAGGCACGGTGCGGATTTAAAACTTCTCCCGGTTGCGTCGAGGTCGCTAAGAATTTCTATTGGGTCGTCCTCGATCCGATACGGTACCGTCTCGATGTACGCGCGAAAGCATCCTCTTTTGCAAACGACGTTCGACTGAACAACATTTTCGCGCTCGTCGAGACATTGCCGTACCGTTTACAACACCTCTGCGCCTACGAAACCTAGCGCGATCCTAACGACTCTCCGTTCACCTCTTTCTGTTGACTTTATTCTGAAACTTTTCGCTGACGATGGCCAGGGGCCCGACCGCGTCGGGCCTGATCGCGATCCCCGTCGAGCCGACCCCTTTCCGCGACTGGGCCATTTCCTGCAACTGTTTCTGCATCGCGGCCAGCGAGACGTTGTTCGCCGTGAACAGGTCCTGCATGGAGATGAGCTCCTCGGACATCCTCCTCGGCATGTCCATGCCTATGTCTCCCTTGGAGTCTCTCCCGGCCACCCTGGTGCCCCTCCTCTTCGAGAAGTACATCGTCGACACGGAGGACTTCCGTCTGGGCAACTGCAGCGCGATCGAGTCCCGAGTGCCGCATCGCAGCTTCTGCGTAACGTAATTCAACCCCTGCTTGATCACGATGGAGGTCACGTTCAGCAGGGAGTAAGTGCAGCAGCAGCCCACCAGGATGAACAGGAAGTTGACGAGGCGGTACCTGCGCAGGACGAAAAGGATCAGAGATTTTGGAGAAAAACGTCTTACCGAGTATACTAGATGATCCTTATGAGAAACTTTATGAGAAATTCTTCGTAGAATCGAGTGGACCTTCTACCAGAAGACAACCGATGGGACCCACCAGTAGGCGTAAGAATAGTGAGCCCTCTCCGTCGTGACGAAGTCCCCAAAGCCGATGGTCGCGAAGCTGACGAAGCAGAAGTAAATGGCGTCCAGGTATTCCCAATCCTCCAGCGGGACGTAGACGGTGGCTGCGCAACCTGCTACGAGGAACGTCAGCATCAGCAGGTAGAACATCACCCAGTACACGCTCGGCTTCCACTGGTCCAGGTCCGAGTCGTCCTCCAGTGTCCTCAGCGTCCTTATCGAGGGTTGTCTGCAGGGCTCCAACTTCGACTGCCTCCGAAGACGATACTGATGGTTCAAGCGCAGTACCCAAGCCAGGAACGTGATGATCCTCTCGAGGAACAGGTTGAAGAATAGGATGCCGCCTGGAAACGTTCGCTCGACAGAGATTCACAAGATTCGCATTGTCTATCGGAGATCAAGGAAGTCAAGGACGCCATTAAACGCGATCGTTTCGACAAATTGGAGGCCACACCTGTAGGATCTCTCGGATAATTTCAATGTTCGTCTTCAGACCGTTCTTAGCAGTGAAACTTTGGTCGCGTTGAACGCCATCGCCTCGGGTCCGAATTGTTGCACTGTAAAGTCGTCCTAGCTGCTCGAAAAACAGCAGGATAAATGCTACACTTGTATTTGTATGCGATAAGCGCGTCGTTCTGAATCCGAGGCGATGATATTTATCGCGACTTCCGAGAGCCAAAGCGTTAACCCTTAGCGTCCCAACTGTCTCTCTGAAGAGACAATAAAATTGCAATACTATTATTCAATACAATTTTTACGTAACTGCATTTGCAATTAATAATTTAGAAATTGAAGTGTTGTACGCGATAAGTGCGCCCTTTCGAATCCGATGTGACATTTATCGCCACTTCCGAGAGACAAAGCGTTAACCCTTAGCGTCCCAAGGAAGATACAAAAATTGCAATACTATTCGAAACAACTTTTACGTAACTGCATTTGCAATTAATAACTTAGAAATTGAAGTGTTGCATGCACTAGCAATGGCAATAAACTTTCTGTAACATAAGAGGAAACGAGCCATGCACAATGGAACTATATTCCAGGTAAAAAACTGTCTGGATTTTAGAATCAACCCTTTGCACTCGAATGGCGACTTCTGAGGCGCTAGTAAAAATTGCCACACCACAGAAACAATTTTAACACCGCTATCTTGTGTCTAAGAAATTGATACAAAACGAAACCCATACACATAAAGCGAAATAAGTCAGGATAGAATAAAAATATCCTACGTCAGAAGAAATTAGTTTCTCTAGTTAACACTTTACCGACCGGAACTTATTCCAAAATGTTTGAAACATATTCATGACTGAAAACCACAATGTAAAAGTAGTTATTTAAGCATATTCTGTTAAGCACAATTATCTAGTTCTATTAATACAGTTCCGCTCGGTAAAGTGTTAAAACAGCTTCGAGTGCAAAGGGTTAAAATAACTAGGAGCGCAAAGGGTTAAGAGCACCGCGCAGGAAGACGTCGGACAACGCGTTATCGGTGGAAATCTCCTCGCTCGCTTTTCCTGCTTTCGATAAGAACCGATTTCCCTGCGAACGAACCTTCGTGCGCGGTGCTGACATGCTTGCCGACGCCGTTTATGCTCACCGGAACAGCCGACGAAGCCGTAGAAGATCACAGCGATTTTACCGGGCGCGGATTGCGGCGCGGTGTTCCCGTACCCTGGAAAACGGATCGGTTTTACGCGGACGTGGATGCAATTTCGAATACCGGGTCGGGACAACGGCGGAGAGACTGGGTCGCGAGATATTAACATTCTGGAATCCGACGGTGCATTCTGAACGGGACGCCTTAGGTGCGACGACCCCTTTACCTTCCACTTTTCGCCATCCTCCCAAGACGATCGTACTCACTATTCCAACGCACGGTTGATCGAAGATTAAGATCATCCCTTCCGTTTAAAAATCTCGATTCCTCCGCGTCCCAGAACTTTCGAAATACGTCTTCGACTTTCGCGCGAAAGGAATTGCGAAAGCTCGGGGTAAAACGCCGACGACCCCTTTAGCTTTGACTTTTCGCAAGTCCGATGCACGGTTAATCAAAGATTAAGATGATCGCTGTCCGCTTAAAAAACTCGATTCCGAAATCTCCGTTCAAGGTCGCCACGACGTCGAACAAGAAGAACACTCTCCCCTCCGCGTCCCAGAATTTTTGATTCTCGCGCGACGGGAATTGCGAAGGCAGCGGATAAAACGCGGACGACCTCACCGATCGTTGAGACGATGGTGAAGACGAAGTGGAAGCTGCCAGGAAAGTCCCATCGGCGGTTCCTGTCGATGATGCCGGCGGAGGAAGCGTTCCCGTAGGCGTACAGCAGCTCGTCCAGCTTCTGCAGAGCGGTCGCGTTGCTCCAGTTGAAGTATTGTTTCCGGAACGCGTGGTACACTTTCCAAAACTCTGTCGCCTACGATGGTGAACGGAAGTTGTTCGTGGGGTTCCGTATCTTTCGATCGGCTGACGTACCTGTCGCGTTTCAAGGTCGGCCTCGAAATGCTGGAAGAGCGCGGCGCCGGCGAGCGTGTACGCCGCCAGAAGAACGAAAAGAAGGATGAACCGCGCGTTGTCCTCGCCGAGACAAGTGCACGCGCACATCACCGGCGATTCTCATCTCTCTCTTCCTCCGGACGCCGGCGACTTCGCGGGATCCCCACCTGCCGCGAATCCACCGAACTCGGCGCAAACTCGCAGCGAATCGTTTCGAACCGCAGGGGTTGAGAAACGGGAGACCTCGGCGGCACCCTTAGCCCGGCTGCGCGAAGAGATCGAGGCTTCGAATCTTATTCGCGATATTCCCCCGAAATTTATTCGCGACGACGATCGCTCGCCGCGGCTGATCAATTATAATCGACGCAGACCCGAAACGATTTAACGCTGCTAACGCTAGCCTCGAACTTCACCGGTGGATCGCGTGGGCAAACTGTAAACGAAATTTCGCGAGTACCGAGTCGCAGGAAATGTAGGTCATCGGACAAGTCGAAAGAAAAGGTTCTTTGACTCGCTAAAAATAGAGGCTGAATCGGTATACAAAACGAGAGCCGCGCGCATCGCGGGCGAGGGTACAATCGCGGGTTCCGCGTTCGCGTTATTATTTCATGGACGGTTTTGCCTTTGGATCGCGCCCGATGCTCTTGTGTAACGCTCGCTGAGGGCTGAACAAAGATTGGACGATTCGAGACGCTCGCGAGCACCGACGATGGATGGCGAGGGATTGGGGGGTAAGAGATTTAGGGACGATGGTGTCGAGGATCTGCGAAATCAAACGACACCGGCTCGTAATCAAAATAAAAGTTTGTTAACAGTCCGTACGAAGGGTTCTAACGACGAGCTACGACCTCTTTATATATAAATACTGCAAAAATACGACACACACGCTGTGACTCTTACATCGAAGTATTCGGTAGGTACATGCGTATAAATCTATGAAATCCATAACATTTCGCGACAACGACTATAATACTCATTCGATCTTGGACCGTACGCACCGGTAAACCCAAAGGGTTGCGGACAAAGCGCTTAAAGTCCGAACTCGCGGCTCCGGGAAGCCAAAACGTTGGGAGAGAAAGAGACATATTTATGCAAATTGCAACTCTCGCGTACGTCTCGTTTTATCGGTCCTTTTCCGTTAAGAGCAAAGGCTCTTAAAGATTGGAACAGCGTTGTCCGTGGTTTCTTTGCTCTTAGCAAGTGAACAGCGTA
>CM052096.1:2281161-2301025 GCA_028453745.1 Agapostemon virescens | reverse complement strand
GTTTCTTTGCTCTTAAAGATTGGAACAGCGTTGTCTGTGGTTTCTTTGCTCTTAGCAAGTGAACAGCGTAGTTTCTTTGCTCTTAAAGATTGGAACAGCGTTGTCTGTGGTTTCTTTGCTCTTAGCAAGTGAACAGCGTCGTTTCTTTGCTCTTAAAGATTGGAACAGCGTTGTCTGTGGTTTCTTTGCTCTTAGCAAGTGAACAGCGTAGTTTCTTTGCTCTTAAAGATTGGAACAGCGTTGTCCGTCATTTCTTTGCTCTTAGCAATTGGAACAGCGTCGTTTCTTTGCTCTTAAAGATTGGAACAGCGTCGTTTCTTTGCTCTTAGCAATTGGAACAGCGTCGTTTCTTTGCTCTTAACGTTCGGACCAGCGTTGTCCGTCGTTTCGAAGGGTCTCTTCGCCACCGTCTTGGCTTCGCAGTGTCGCTTACTATCTTATAGCTATTCCGGGTTTACAGGTACACGCGATCCAAGCATCGGACACGACCCGCCCGAGCGAGCGGGTCGCGCGATAACGTGTTCCGCTTTGCGATCCGGGGCTGATCGCGTTTATGGTACAGCCGCGTTCAGTGTCTCGTCTGCGGACCCTCCTCCAGCTTCCGCCAGACGACCTGAGGAAAATCGTGAGCTTTATTACAAGCGTTGTCTACGACGGTTCGCAGCCGTCCAGATAAAAAAGAACAAGAACTAACGTTACACATTTCTCTAACTAGTGCCTTCTCCCCGTCGTGGCCGCCCTCTCTCTCCAGCTGTTCCCTGACCTCGAGAACCTGAAGAGCTCGCACCACCGCCTCGGGTCGGCCTCCCAGATGAGGGTTCTCCCCGGGACTATTCGGATTCTCCCAAATCTCTCCTGGAGGCACCTCCCATCCTTGCGCTCGCGCCTGCAGGACGCTCTTGTCCTCCTCCAGTTGCTTCACCCGCTGCTCCAAACTCCTCACGTACTGCATCGTCTGATCTGCAACGGCACAACATAATGGATTTTCGACTTCATTCGGTGGGAATGATCTAGATCTGTCTAGAAGGTATTTCTCGCGATATTTTGAAATGCTGCAGCGTTTTACCATTGAAGGTGGACGCGTGGCGAAGTCTCGGCGGTGCAGTCTCCTCGGCGTTGGTGCTGGAGCTGGATCCGTCGCCGTCGTCCCTCTGGCCACCCCCTCGCTCCTCGTCCAGGTAAAGGCAGAGCTCCTTCAGCTCCAAATTATCCTTGATCAGCTCCTGCTGCTTGTTGTCCAACTGACGAAGCTTGTTCTGATAGGCGGACACCTCCTGCCGCATCACGCTCGCCGTGTACCTGCCGAACCGCTGCCATTCCCTCGCCAACTTCCGGCCCTTCTGACGGTCGTCGTCCAGGAAACAACAAAGATCCCGCAGCTCCTGGTTGTCGTCGCTTAATCTTTGGTTCGCCTCCTTCAACGCTCGCAGCTCGCTCAGCTATGGAAAAACGCATCTCTTTTAATTCTGCGATCGACGAAATAGTTCTAAGATCGATAAGAAATGTAATCGTCGCGATCGTACACGCGCGCCGACGCTTTGAGAAATGCGCTTGTTTGCCGCGCCGATTCTGTTCTCTCTTTTTCGAAAGATGGGCCACACGGCAGCGTACGTTTTTCGAAAAAGTGTTCCAGAAAGAAGATACCTCTGTAATCGAGAAAGAGAGTACTCTTCGCGAGAATCGAACTCGCTCGTGCAGACGCGCGCGTGTGCGTGGCCGGCGCGACCCGCGTGACCTAGAAGAGGCCCGAAAACTTCCGCGTGACGTGCTCTCGAGATTCGCGTCGGTCCCAAATCGGGATTTAGCGATTCCGGACCGGTGGAACAGTTTCAACGATAAACCCAACACCGGCCGGTCGAATCACCGTTTTCCGAATTCTTACTTTACAGTTATCCCAGTTGCAAAATTGCATTCGCAGCGATCGATCCCGTAGACTTCTGTATTCGATCGAGAATCGCCGTAAAGATCGTCTTTAACGCTTTGACTGCCAAACTGACGGCCACGGAAATTCCGCAAAGTCGAAACGAGATGTTGAACAATATAGAAATTTAGAAAATGAAATGTACAATGTAGAGTACTTTGTGCAAAAGTGTAGACTTTGGTGCAATGAATGTACCAATGTTAAAATTCATTTAGTTAAATAATTCCGTCAATTAAATGATTCCGTTGTCTATATATCAGTGACACGGTAGTCAAAGCGTTAACAGGACTCTGAATAATTGCGCTGGACAGGTCGAAGCTTAACCCCTTGGTCTACGACTTATTTTACAAGACACGTTGTCATAGGGCAAGGGGTTAAAAGACTACTTTAACATGGTAGTTTGTAACGAAATTACTAGACAATGTTACCGAAGATGCCTCGAGGATTCTCAATAAAAATTCTAAATCATGGATCTTGCGGACTTTGAAACATTCTGAAACAATCACCGGTCGGTAAAGTGTTGATACAAATATTGTCTCTCATCTTCGGTAACATTTTCAGCGACGACTTGCATAACTTACAAAATGCGCTGGCAAAGGGTTAATGTAAAGAGCAAAAGCTTCGCGGTACATTGATTTTCTGTTCGGTTCGCGAGCGAAGGACATTCGCGCGGAGGCAGAGTCTCGCGAGGCTTTTGCTGGTCGGAAAACGGTGAAAAGGCGGAGTAGCGTTTTTCCGGAATTTCCCGGTGCGTCGGGCCCCGTGTTGGAAAAGCTGGGCCCCGGACTGGCATGCCCGATGAGTTCACTTTCTATCTCCGTCGCGCGCGATCTATCGACGCGCGTGTACGCGTGTACGGGCGTGTAGAGCGTAGAGGTATGGAATGCCGAGGAAGCAGACTCACCAAGCTCTGTATCTGTCGATTCTGCTCGGCGGCGAGCCTCGCGATGTCGGTCTCGGTTTTGCGGACGAACTTGAGCATCTCCACGGGTCCGAGTCGGAGGAACTCGTCGTCGGTGATCCTTTGTCTGATCGGCGGAGTTTGTGCACTGTTTACCGTGGGAGGATATTGACCGTTAGGCGGCAAGTACTGACCTTGGCCGACCTTGGCCTGAAGGTAGCCGGTTTTCGGCAGAGCGGCCGCTGTCAGGGGAACGTTACCGCCTTGGGGATGGTGTCGGTGCTCTATCCTCGGCGAGTACTTGCCATGCGCATCCTTCTGCTGCTGGACCGGTCTCGGTTGCGTCTGTTGTTGGTGATGGTTCAAGGTCACCGTGGTGGGACCTTGGACACCGGTCGCCGCACCGACCGACACGGATGAACCGGCGCCGAAATGAGGATGGTTCTTGAGGATGCCGGTGGTCGGTTGCGGCGGTGGTTGATAACGCGGTGGCACTTGCTCCAACGCCGCTGGCTTGATCACGTGCGATGACTGTTGCGGCTGTTGATGCTGCTGTTGATGCTGCTGCTGATGCTGCTGCTGCGGCTGCTGCTGCGGCTGCTGCTGCTGCTGCTGCGGTTGGGACTTACTCTTATTGGACATCGCGGCTAATTTCGCTTCAGGCAGCGCCGTGTCCCATTTCAAAAAGTCCACCACCGGCGGCTTGTTCCTCGTAGCACGACTCGGCGCTCGCTCGAGACCCGACAAGATCTGGGTCACCGTTCCGGTCCCTCTTTCTCTCGCGTTCACCGCTACTTACTCTCGTTCGCTCTCGCGAGATGCTCGAACCCACTGCTCGCTCCCGGCAGCTGGGCCCCGTCCAAAGTCTTTCCGAGAGTCTCGCTTCTTCTTCGACTGGCTGTTCGACGCGACCCGATAGAATCCCGTCGCTTGGTTTCCCCGTCGAAAATCGAATCCTCCAGCCTGTGGTCACCGATCCTTGTCGTCGAGACGGCAGCACCCGCGGGAAAGGAACTGTCGTCGGTTCGCCGAGAAAGAGAGAAACAGACAGAGAGAGAGAGAGAGAGAGATTGATAGAGAGAAAGAGAGACGGCTCTCTTTCACCGTTGCTTCGAAGCGCGCGACAGAGAGTCGATAGGAGCGCGTAACAGCCTTGGCTTCGTCGCCGGATTAAAGAGTCGTCGTCCTCGCGTCACGCTTAGGCTCTCCCGAGAGCTGTGATGGTCGCGCGCGTGGTGGTAGTATGCCCGCGTTCCATCTGTCAGCGGCGACGGCGGCGGCGGCGGCCGACAACGGTGGGCATAGTTCCGGGAATAGGGCCCTGCGGACTAGGGCCCCCGAAAACGGACCCGCTGGGTTACCGATTGGCCCCGACAACCACTCGTGCTCTCGAGCTGCTGTTCCGTTCGCAGCGGCCTGCGTCTCACGGGATCGCGACGACACCGACGACACCGACGACACCGACGATATCGCACTCTCGAGAGCTAATGCGGCCGACCGGCCCCCCGTTTTTCTCGCTGCTGGTGCCGCTGGGCCGCCGCCGCCGCATTTCACAAGCCGCTCAGTGCCGTAACACCGAGTGGGGCATTCCGCGGGCGAAACCCTGTCGTCCGTGACCGCGCACCAGACCCGATGGACTTTCACGCGCAACCCAGTCGTTCTCGGACACGACCACCGGCCGGAGAAGAGTCTCCTTCCCCGTCGTCTTGTCGCGGGTTTTGTTTTCGGCTAGGGAACGGGGCCCGTTCGACGACGACACCCTGCCACACTCGCGCGTACTCGGACTCGTGCCGAGCGTCGGTTCGCAGCGAATCTCTGTCTGCTCTCGACGAGATTATTCGCGTGGAAATCGCGCACTGCCAATATGGCGACGACCGGGGTCTGCGAACCCTGAAGCGACGATCGCCGACGACGCTCGGGCCTTAAGGTCGCGACGCGGGAACGCGAGGAGCACCTCCGATTGGGCCGTCGCCTTCTTTCGGGAGGGGACTCAACGGCGTGTCTCACCTCGTGGGAGGCTCCGAGGAGAGCAGAATGCTGCCTGCGGTCGTGAGAGGCCCCGATCTCGACGGCAACCGGGGCCCGAACGTCTCCCGAGGAGAAGGCAACCCGGCCCGCACCGTTCGGCCCGTTTCCATAAAACAGCTGGCGCCTCCGCCGCGAAAACGTTCTCGTCGCATCGAACGTGCCGTGCCGACCCTTTGCGCTCGCCGAAGACACGTTTCCGTAACAGTCAGGGAACAAGTTTCGCTGATTAATTAGCGGACACGTGAAAGCTTTCGTATGCGAATACAAGTTTCCCCGGCCGCGAAGAAACGAGAAATCTGTCCAGACGCGCGACAGAGGATATCGAGTGTCGCTGATGGCGACGAGTGTCCGTTTATCGCAGAGCAGGCTTTCGCGGTTGCGATAACGAGTGCCTCGAGCCATTATTCCCGGTTCGAATTAACTGGCAAGCTTTCGATCGCGTGGGCCGAAACACCCTTTACGAGGGGTGGCTTCTTATCTCGGCGAATAACTGCTTTCCAAGAGTCGTTTCAAGCAGGCGCGAAGCGATAAATCGTAAAGGGTCTGGCTTTCGTTCGAACGTAATCGGTGTCGCTCGATTCGAAGGAATATTCGTGAACGCAGATCTGTTTCGTTAGGAATTCTTCGCCGGATGGTCGGACGCGCCAGGTGTTCGAGCTCTGGCCGAAAATATTCTACCTGCTGCGCTCAGAATGCGCTTACGCCGCACCTGTACTCTCGCGTCGTTTCCATCTAGTTCGGGAACAGGTAAAAACCCTCGTAATGACCCTTCGATTCCGGATCACCTGCGACGACTCCTCGTGTTGCTCCTCCCTTCGCAGCAGAGTGTTAGTCTTCGATCATTCTTTCGTGCAACCCTTTTCCACGCGTGTTACAATTCGTCGATCAAAGGCACGGGTACGTTCGACTGCGCAGGTTGACCTGTAAAGTTCAAAGAAAGTTGAAGTGGCAGATGCCTGAGGTCAGCCGAAGCAACATTTTCCATTACCAGTTCGCAATTCGACACTTCGTTTTCGAGTTATCGACGAAAAATACCGACCAATCGGAGCTCGCCGGGGGCTGGCATAAGCAGCTTAACGCTTAGACTTGGCGAGAGGGGAATTTGTCGGTGGAGGGGGAAGCTTGCAGACTGCACTCTGGCGTTCCCCTGCTCTCCTGCTACCGGGGACGACGAACTCTCCCAGAACTGAAAGATATCACAGTAAGAAGATAGTCGTAGCTTGGCAGAATCATAGGGAACTCTAATATGAGGGCTTATCATTATTATCAGGGCATTATCATTATTAATCATAGTCGAATATAACCTAGTAGTCGTAGCTTGGCAGGATCATAGGGAATTCTGCAAATCCTTGGAAGCGCCCAGTAGAACTCTGATCAACCTTTCCTCTTCCCTCCTTTACCCGTTCGTCTCTCTTCTTCAGTCTCATTCTCCTACTCCTTTCCATTCTCCTCTTCTCTTCTTCCTTTCCTGTCCCTTTTTTGAAGATTGTCCCTTCCCTATCGTACAGGGATAGGTCCGCTTCCATCCTCTGTACCCAAGGGCAAAGAAGCTCCTATAATCATGTATTGGGTTGTCCAGAAAGTTCCTGCCGATTTTCGGTAGGTGGCATAAAGAAAGGTCTGAATATATTAGAATTACTGAAAACAAATGACACGCGTTTAGTCGTGTGAAGTTGCCTGAGGAGATGGAAAAAGGTTGCAGAACAGAATTGCAATTATATAATTTAACAAATACGTACCAAAACTTAAATGCGTTGCGTTTCAATCTTCAATCAGCACGAATTTTCTGGACAACCGAATAGTTTAATGCATTTATAACATTTCCTACTATTACTGATATCGTCGAACTCACCTGTGGATAGCTTCAGGCTGAAAGAGCTAGAAACAGTTAGAATTTTAGCGTGTCTTACCAAAAAGTGTCGTATCAAAATTTGTATCAATTATTTGGTTGTCGATGATTTTTTAAAAGATTGTTTACAACTTTGTATTCGCGCTGATGATTCTCCATTTGTCAGAAGACGCCGGGCCTGCCTGCAGCGTTAATTCGTATAGCGGCAAAATACTAAAACTGTTCGCCGACGTTACCGACAGGCACACGAGTCGTTGGTAGCGTCGCTTAGTAAAATCGAATTTTGAGAGTTTCATCATTTTGTTGAATATTTATTTGTTGCTAGAGTCTGACGAATTTTGTTCGCGCTGCACAGCTTCAGGAAAGGCCAATGAACGATCCGTATTCGTAAAAATATTGTTTTATTGCTTAATAACTGTACAATCGACGATGCCATGTTTTATTTTGTATTTAAAGGATGTAAGATGGACGCCCATGACCCGGGTCGCTGGCCTCACGTCGCACCGTGGTAGGAAGCTGCGAAAGAATGTGATGGCGATAATCAGAGAATCGTTTTGGGCTTGTTAGTAGATTAAAGACGATAAGGTAACCTAGTTAGCTCTGCCTTGCAATTAAAGACAGGATTTTGAAGGCGTTTCAGGACGGTGTATAAAGAAATCTGTAACGGATTGGGTAAGAGCGGGAAAAGATTGTTCAGTCGTCGTCTATCTTTCCATCTGGTAGTGCGCGTAGGAGCTAACCGCCAGAAATACTTGATTTCAGCGACATCTGTTACATTTATCACAGCATATTTTAAAAGACGTATAATTGTTATGGTGGCTTCTCAATTTATGATTTATTGACGTTCGAAAGAATGCTATGATGGACGTGGATTTGTTAAGACCAGGCACGGTGCCAATTTCACCTGACACGATCCTTTGGTTCGAATTTTTATTAAATCCGTCTTTGTTGCAACAACATTTGTCGAAACCCTTTCCTGGTAATTGATAAACTAACCTCGCATCCGTTGAAGCGGTAAAGCATATATTCAACGAACTATTGCGTTTCACTGACACTTATAATTATTATTGTAGATCCTTCGGCCACAGATTTAATAATCAAGTTTATGACGATAAATTCTGAGCAGAAGGATAACGAACTGAAAATCGTCGATGCCGAAACGAACGAAGTGAAACCCAATGTCACGCATAAATGGAGCCACAGGAATCTTGCCTTGAAAATATTATCATTGAAAGTAGCCGCAAATTTAAAATGGGACTTGGACATTCTAGAGAAAAAGTTACCTTTACCTATACAAATGACACTGCTCCAAGATCTTATCTATGTGGCATCCGATATGACCGTCGAAATACCTGCTGTACCTGAATTTTCTATGCATGCTATGTCCGACCAAGTCTTGTTCACAGTAGTCTTATATCATAGGTGGCACATTAGAGCAATTACCTACAGAGCTTTGAACAACAAACAGTCTAAGCAACAATTTCTTCATATGTAAGACCAGAAACTGTTACGTAATTAGAGATAGCTGTTGGATTAGAGCATTCCTATTGGCATTATAAATTGTGCGTATCAGTCCAGGTATTCAGGAGTCAACATACGTACCGCCGGGGATAGTTGATGATATCATTAGAAAATTGGAAGTACATCTACCTACCAGTGTAAACGTTTTAAATAATGTTCTGGAGGCTAAAGAATTAAGTCCAAAGATTTTATCATTCGATACTTTTCAAATGCTGACTGAAGATAGTACAGAGATCAAACAGAATTGGGAGAATATGTTTCCTATAAATATAGATGAATTTAAATGTCAGGTATTGCATTCAGAAAGATATTGAACTGCAACAATTCCATTGTTATCAATTTAATGTTCAACTTTTGTTTAGATACATTATGATTTGGCAAAGTTCCATCTATTGAAGGAAGAGTATCAGATAGCAAAGCGCCACATCATAGAAGCAAAAGAATTATTTTATAGGCTGAAGAACCCAGAAAATTGGCTGTATTGTAAAGTACAAAAAGAGTTTTTAGATGGTTGTTGCTTGGCGTGCGAAGTGTCTGTAGAAGGAGTCACAGTGAGCCTCACCCAACAGTTGCAAGCGTCTATTAAAGATCAGTATACAGTGAGTATTTTAAGAAGCTCGTAGAAACAACGTTTGAGCATGCAATAATGATACATGTCTTTTTCAGAATATATTACAGATTTTGCAGGCTGATAACATTACAAGAGAAATTCCCCAAGTTTACAGAGATAATTTGGAGCTTGATATACAAGGGGGATCTGTGAATAGAAAGATCGTAGTAGCGCGCGATCTTTTGCTTCAAATCCAATGTTTAAATTTAGTAAGAAAAATCTTAGACGGTAGTATCATTCTTGGTGACTATGTCACAGAAATAAAAGCAGCTGGACCAAAAGGAGTTGATGTGTTCTTTTGGGTAAAATACATTTCCTTCAAAAATAGTCATATTTCTATACAAGTATTACTCTACCCTTAATTTTATTTAATGCCTGTTTCAGGCTCTCAGCAATGTTTTAGAAAAGACCTCCGTGATCGACAAGAAACGTATTTCGCATTTTCTACTGTACCTTGTGCATACCAGCGACATCGATGGAATTGCTTCTAAAATACTCGAAGACTCTGCGTACGTGGCATTGTTTAATGAAAAAGAATTAGATGGAATTCGTAAGGTGGTCACTACTGACGAACTCGAATTGCCAAACCTATTGTTGAAGAACGATTGGGGTATACCATTGGTAACATTTACCAGTTAGTATGGATGTTCATTTCGATAACTTACAATATGTGGATTTGGTACATTTAATACGACACCGCTTCCATTCCCAGAGAGTACGAGAGTCGAGATGTTCGAATTAGAGCAAAAGTTAATACAGTCCTATAGCACCTCTGAAATACACGAGATATTGATACATTTGGACGGGAAACACCGGATGAAACCATTATGGCATGTGAACAGCTGTTGGGAACTGCCTATCCCGTTACAGAGCGTTGTAATGTCCCTTCCCAGAGGTTTCCTTCAAGATTATTCGTACGTGTTACTCGCTAAAAGCAGGGAATTGGCAATGTCTAAAGATTTCGAGGGCGCGATCGAGATCCTGACTGTACTGGAGAAAGAAGCACAGCAACATTCTCAAACCGGAAACACTTTGATATTTAAATTGTGTAAATTAGTTAACTGGGAGTGCCTTTTGGTCGAGATATGGAGGTGTCTTCATGCTTGGCCAGCAACGAACTTGTGTGAGCATAATTGTAATTGCAATCTTCCTTTCTGTCTTTTATCCTGCGAACAATGAAATAATGCAGATATTTTCCTAGGCGATATGCAGAGTCTGGTTACAAGGTCCAAGCAGTGCCTCGGAGCGTTGCAAGCCACCGATCAGGTTATACCGCGACTAGAGATCATCGAATATTGCACTGTCTTTCTTTTGAATATGGCTGAATGGGACTATCTTACCAGCTTAGAGAAACGATGGAGCCATACCGAATTCGCGGCAGCCATTAGCAGTGTCTGTCAGGATATTGTGAAGTATAAAAGCGGACGGAAGTTCCCAAGAGAAGCATGGGACATGGGTCCGTTTTACAAGTGACTTGACAGCATGCTTCTCGGTAGATTCCCATTTATCTTGAACGAATTTCCGTTTACAGTTTTAGCTGCGTTTGGGCCGAGCAGAGACCAACCGCAAAAGCGTAGCAACAGCGGAAACAGCGGTACTTCCGGTAGCGCCTCGAGAGACGTTATTGCTAGTATCGGGAATACTCTTGGCAGATTGCGCGAGCCTATGGTTCTTACCGTTGTTATCTCATTATTTGCACGTCTACGCAACGTTTTGCGTGATGAGTCCAGTCTCGAGTTGCACACGCAGTATCTTTCTCTTTGGCCGGCTGGCGTACCAAAGTAAGTTTTCATGTAGGTTCGTCGGTGGTCGCGTTATTATTAACGAAACCATTCACCGTTTTGCAGTGCAAACTCTTACAACATTAGGACCATAGGGGAATTACTATTTCAGCTACTGACGCAAGCATTGAAATATTATCCGAGCAATGTTCCCTGGCTGAGATTAATGGGAGATCTTAATTTCGGTTCGTTTTGAGATAACAACGGATGACGTCGAGGTTTTGTTCATCGAACAAGACGCGTCGGAGCTAACGGCAGCATTATTCAGTTTTAGGATATTACGAGAGCGCGATGAAGTATTATTTAGAAGCCATCATGGTAGCCAGCGATTTGTTCAGCCAACCAGTACCACGATCGCAGATCGACGATCTCGTTTACAGACGCATGATCAAGTGTTGCGCTCATTTGCAATGCTACACCCAGGCTGCTGTTTTGTGCCAGTTCTTAGAGGAGGTTGATTATTCGTTAGCGTTTAAAATGGCGGCGAGCGATCAGAAAAGCTGCGCGCCGGCTGACGCTATGGACGCGTATTATCATTGCATCTGGGACACGACGATCCTCGAGTATCTGATACATTTGCATACGAAACGCGGCGAGCATCACAGGAAACAGCTAGCAGTCAGTAGCGCTCTGTGTACACCCATGCTTTGCTGGATGTACAAATTAATTTTAACTCTTTCCAACATTAAATTATAATTTAAATTCCAGTTACTCGTCCCTCGTACTATAAATTTATTTATTAGTTGCAAGATGGAGCAGATAAGATCACGAAGAGAGAACTACAAATTAATTTGTGCAGTTAATATTAAAAAAAAGAAAAAACCGTGATCGATTCATGTTTGTTGTAGATTAAAGTGATCGGCCTGCTGGAGTTGAATTCCAACAACAACGAGGAGATACAACGGGAGGCGGCAAACATACGGAAGGCAAAATTTTTAAGAGCATTGGCGAAACAGTACGTTTATTAATGAGAGTTCATGCGTACGAGGAATCGTACGATTGTATAATATCTTTTTATCACTCAAATATACTGTTTTTTATATTTATAGTTACCCCAGATAATTGAAACAATCGAATCCTCCCTCCATTCTTACGCTTAGCCTGTACCAATCGCGACTTTTCGATTTCGCTCGTTCTTCCGATCGAATTAACGAGACGAGAAATTTTATGGGACGATTCGTGATTAATTATCTATCGGGTAGAGAAAAAGAGAGAAAATAAAAAAGAAACAACCGAAGGATCCGCGCGCGCAAAATGTTTTTTAAATTTTCGTCAACGGCGTTACGAATTGATCGCCAATAAAGAAATTCTCGTGTATCATTTTTTCCAAGTGAGTCATCTATGATCAGCCCTTATCGTTGAATACATTGTCGTTGCGTAGCGCGACCGGTGCATATTATTGCCGTATGTGAACGCACGCATAAACGATGCTCACGTACGGGGAATAAAACGGGCGGCAAAAATTGATCGCCGACGGTTCTTTATCAAACGCGTCTGCAAAGCCTGTGAATCATAAGCTGCATGAATCGGCATGGTTAAGTGTGTACAGTTCTTGCGTACAGTGTGTTCGGTCTACATAAACACGGCGCCATGATGTTCCTGCAACGCCATAATACTGTTATACGACGTTTCGCTCTTTTCCATGGATAAATATTTCTAGTCGAAACCGCACGCGGACACGCGAAAGGAACCGAGCATTGTCGAACGATTATCGCTGCGTCAAAATACGTTTCTATGCAGCTCCCGTATTCGGTGAGTACGCAAAAGAGACTTCCGTATACTTCCTGAAATTCTGTACGTTCTCTGTTAACTATTGCTTATTGCGAATACCCTGACTCTCCGCCACTGAAACGAGGAAAAGAGACAGAGATTGAGAGACAGACAGAAGATAAGAGAGAAGTGGGAAGAGAGGGAAAGAAAGAGGGAACGAGAGAGAGAGAGTGAGAGATAGAGGGAGGGAGAGAGCGAGAGGGGGAGAGGAAGAGAAAGATTATGAACGCTGCGAGTGGCTATACTGTGTTACAAGAAAATTTGCTTAGATGTTTATCGTGTTTGTAGAATTGTTGTTACAAAGAGCACGATAAAAAGCCAAGGTGTGGAATCGATAAATTCACGAATATTTGTCGTCGATCGTGATGGCGAGAGGTTGGCGTCAAGAATGTGGTAACAAGAGTGGGAGATCGAAGTAAAAACAATGCTGGATCGCTGAGCAATTCCGTGTAAGTGTGGCCAATTTGTTTCTCTTCGACTTTCATCCCGATTCTCATCGGAGATCACGAAACGCGTGTATCCCTGTCGCATTTCGATCGCGCTCGACGCTTCGCGCGATAGGTGCATCGAATTTTTCGCAGCATCTAACCTCACATTTAACGCAATATTTGCTTCGATACATGACTAGCATTACCGATATCTTTGCGTGCCGAGTCGGAGAGATGTTGCTCTAGCAGTATACCTTATTGAATATCTCGTGTTTTCACAACGGCAGCGTACGTAGAAAGAATGTTTGTGTCAATCGTGTCGAGAGCTATGAAAATTTCGAAAACTTGACAGACTATCTTCGATTGCAGGTGTTCAAGAACAGGAATACCGCCCAAGAAGTTCGTAGATATAGTTCGAGTACTACAGTATTTTTAACATGGACGATGAAGAGGGATCTTCAAGCTCTGGGCCTATGTCGTTGAATACTTTATTTTCGTTCACTAGTCCTGCCGTGAAGAAGTTGCTCGGTTGGAAGCAGGGCGACGAGGAGGAGAAATGGGCAGAGAAAGCGGTTGATTCGCTGGTTAAGAAATTGAAAAAAAGAAAGGGCGCCATAGAAGAGCTGGAACGGGCTTTGAGTTGTCCTGGTACACCCAGTAAATGCGTGACAATACCTAGAAGCTTGGACGGAAGACTACAGGTGTCGCATCGTAAGGGTTTGCCCCATGTTATTTATTGTCGAGTATGGAGATGGCCAGATTTGCAGTCTCACCATGAACTTAAGCCACTGGAATTATGCCAGTTCCCTTTTTCCGCAAAGCAGAAGGAAGTCTGCATTAATCCCTACCATTATAAAAGAGTGGAGAGTCCGGTACTTCCACCGGTACTTGTCCCTAGACATTCGGAGTATCCTCCTGGACATTCACTATTACCGTTTCATCAGATACCGGAGCCGACAATGCCGCATAACGTATCCTACTCCTCTAGTGGATTCAATGCTGCATCTGCAGGAGGTGTAAATCCAACTTCGCCTATGTCTTCGGTTGGCTCGGTACCGAGTCCAGGAAGTACAACATCGCCGAATCCGCAGAGTCCGTACGGCACCAACGGATTACCAGAAACCCCTCCACCAGCTTATTCGCCGCCCGAAGACGGTTCGCAACCCGGACAGTCGCCGCCACCCGATCCGGTAGCAATGGACACGACCGGCTCGCCCGAAGTGGCTCCAGTTTGTTACCAAGAACCACCCTATTGGGCTTCTATCGCTTATTACGAATTAAATTGCAGAGTGGGCGAAGTTTTCCATTGTCACTCCCACTCTCTTATAGTGGACGGCTTCACAAACCCAAGCGACAAGTCCGATCGTTTTTGTCTTGGACAATTATCGAATGTAAATCGGAATTCTACTATTGAGAACACAAGAAGACACATAGGGAAAGGAGTACATCTATATTACATAAGCGGCGAAGTATATGCGGAATGCCTCTCCGATTCTGCTATATTCGTCCAATCTAGAAATTGTAATCATCATCATGGATTTCATCCTAGTACAGTTTGTAAGATTCCACCGGGATGTTCGTTAAAGATATTTAACAACCAGGAGTTTGCCCAGCTACTCTCGCAAAGCGTTAACCACGGCTTTGAAGCCGTCTACGAATTAACAAAAATGTGTACTATAAGGTAAACTTTAGGGTAGCGTATAAGACATACGTATTTTGGCTGGAAATAACAATTACACGCATATTAAATGAACGTATTTTATTACTTTCAGAATGTCCTTTGTTAAAGGATGGGGTGCTGAATACCATCGACAAGACGTCACGTCTACTCCGTGTTGGATAGAAGCACACTTACACGGACCCTTACAGTGGTTGGATAAAGTGTTAACGCAAATGGGTTCTCCCCACAATGCTATAAGTTCTGTGTCATAATTTGTGCTTTGTGTTTCATTGCTAGGAGAGAAGATATAGTGAAATATAGCAAAAAAAAACACACCTGACGATTCGAGAGAGCAGTTTTTAATATTACATAGTGCTGTAGTTATATAGACTGTAAGAGATTTAAGAAAGAATATTGAGAATGGTAAGTGAAACGGAGCTATCCTAAACGCGAGACTTGTCTCATGTCAGCGCAAAGGAAAAAATAATTGATAGTATAATACTTATGAAAAATAAAGGATTGCAGAAGTCAATAAGTATTGAATGTGATCCTTAATATATATGTATATATATGTGTGTGTGTATGTGTATATATAATATATATATATATATATATATACATAAAAACGAAAAAAAAAAAGATTTCAGAAACGTATTGTACACGCAAAAGTTGTACAACTTTCGGCTGTTACATAGGGACAGAATTCTAGTAAAAATATAATGTCGTGCATGTATAAATATTTAAAAAAATATATGTATATACATATATACATATGTAAGGAATGGGTCTTTGAAATTAATACTCGCGCGTATTCCAAAGATTTACACTATTAATTAAGAAAGTAGACTGAGATCAAAATATGAACGAATGGCACCGTTAAAAATGATCCTAAGAATTTCTTGTCTTCAAAGAGATCACCAACAAGCGAAGCGTAGCGCGACCGTTTCAAATCTAATATACAATGCTATGTAACTTCCTGACCCGAAGTAGTACTGTTCCTACATATATGTATATGTACATACATACTACATGTATACGTATAAATATGCGTTACCGCTCAAAAGTTAGAGTACAACCTGTTGGACGTAAAGTTTTGTTAAACTTAGGAGCTGTTCGCAGGTTGCCAGTGGGTAACTTGTAAGCCCTACGTCGTTAGCCGGTTTCAGCAAGCGATCGCTTGTCTGTGAACGGTACGAGCCAGTTGGCACTGATTGTTAGTTCGATGTACTGAAAGCATTAATCTCGAGTCATCCCTACGGGGAAGTATGAGACTCCATAGCTTGAGTGTACAAGGGTATCTAGTATGACGTAGATGATATTCTACTTTAAATTGCACCTGTGCTCTGTAGTCACGAAGGAGAACGTTTCTCCCAGCCATGGTGTCGCTCGTGTCAATGTCTTCATCGGTACCGGAAAGACCAATCGTCGTGGACGAGTCGTGGACAAGTTCACCTGTGACATCCACGACGTCGAAGCATTCTATCAGCCAGGCTAGCGGGTAAGTGAGCACAGACTCGCCTAAAGTCATCAGGAGCATAGTTATCTCCTTAGCGATGTTCTTCCAGTCTCTGGTCTTTTTATCTAGACAGTGTTTCTTTCTCAAAAACCTGATCTCCAGCTGTAAATGTTATCTTCGAGTCCTTGTGTTTATCTTTACCATCATCGACACTTGAAAAGCCCCCGAGTAACGTTAATGCTGTCGCAAAGTTACGCAAACTACAGTGACCTCTCCTCGTTTTCTCCTAGCGTTATTACCCTCGCCCTGGAATCGTCTAGGTCTCTGCCTGGCCCGTCAACCCTCAGGGTCTATCACGGTCGTTGACACTCCTGTCTTTTTCAGGTGGCCGCAGGTCATTCGCTGGTCTTGACCAACATCTGTCGACCTGCCCGCGAGGGTCACGAGGAGCTGGCCCTCCTCGAGGTCATGTTCTACAGCCTCTGCACCCCTGTCTTCTTTCATCCTTGTTCACCTGCCATCTGTGACCATGCCCATAATTCTGCAAGGACAATTCTTTTGTACGAACAGCCATCTTTCGAGCACTGTCTCTCGAGTCGCTCCGACGTTTTCCGTCCATTGTTTCCCTCCTCTTGCGTTGTACTGCCTTCTTAGACTCGGCACTCGGGTCTGCCATGCATCCTACTATCCGAGGATGTTGGGATCTCAGAGCGTTTTTCCTTCTTGAAATAGTTCCTACGTAACATCGACGTGTGTTTTGCATCGTTGAGAGGCCGAACACTTTGTTCGCATGTGTAATCATCCGCGTGTCTCTTTGTACTCTTCAGTTGGCTTTAGCGTTTCAGAAGGTTCTTCTTTGGAAACGCGATAAACAGCAACTTCTAATTTGTACACCTAGTTCCTTCTCTCCATTTTTCGTTTCTGATCAGTGAATTGTGCTTTTGCAGATTTCAGCCAAGACTGACGAATCCTCACTGCCCACGATAGCTTGTATAGCGAGAAATGTATGCCAGATAACGTTTGCTTCGAACACGTCCAGAACGTACGTGGCTATCGGTTCTGTTAGAGGAAGAACGCATGAGAAGGGTATGCGAGTAACCGTAAGACACACAAGCTTAAAGTATTACTCTCCGCATCTACCGTTAACGAGAAGGTATGCACGTATATCCGTAACAAGCAAAAACAATTTAATCGATCTTACCGTATAGTATTTCGCTTGTAAAACGAAGACACTGCAGAGAGGCGTGTGTACGCGCGTGTACACTTACTTTTGAGCGGTGGCGTACGGTGTGTATATGAGAAAACATATTTTTCAAATCTATTCGATTACTTCTAATATTCTTATTTTATATATGGACAATTGTTGTGGAGATATTATTTGCTAATGCTGTACCATGAACGCTTTATTAGATTGTTTTGAGATTTACCGTTGATACAATACAACCGCTACCTGCAAAGCTAAAGGGAAGCGTATTTACCAGTCGTCGGAAATTAAAACGATACAGATTTTTTCGTCAACGATATATATATATATAGAAAAAGAAAAACATTTTTAAGGTTTACAAGTTTTAAAGAATCGTACACGTGCTTTCGAAGCATCTGATTTATGCCTATACAAGACTTAGACTATTCAAATTTATTACTATATAAAGACTATACTCTAAGTGTAATTAATTTCGATTTTACTAATGCAATTAATATTTCAATATAGACATCAGATGCTGATCTCACGTTGACGTTTGGAAGTTAACTGCATCCGATGACGTATTGGAATATTAACTCTCCGATAATGCGTATAAATGATATTTTCTTCTTCTTCTTTCTTTTATTTTATTTTATTTTTTTTGTGCAACGTTCCCTAACATTCGTGTAATGTAAGCCTTTGAATGTAGCCTTATAAGGAAACTAATGTGACAACTAACATAGCGTCATTTACTCGCTACTCGTCCGATTTTGAAAGTACTATAATTAAGGGATTTATGTAGTGTCCCCCTTCCCTCGAACAAGTCCCCCCCAGCACTTTTCAGACGTATTCGTGAATTTCTGGACTTTAACGAACGTTGATGTGTATGTATATATATCTATATATATATATACCGCAAACTATATTAATTATATTGCGTCGTACCGCGTGCAATTGAAGATAATCGGTGTGTTTTACCGTCTGGTACAAAAAGTGGAAATTTTATGAGTAGATTTCTGAAAAGTGCCAAAAACAAAAGAAAGATACAAATCGTCTGTATGTGAACGCTTTTTATTTAAGGCTGTACCGATATGTCGCTTCTATCGAATCTTCGACGAATGACGGACCTTGTTTTTGGAACGATCTTGACAGAGGTCACCGTGAAAACAGCGTCGAGCACCCACGAGAGATCAGCATGTCACATACATTCGGTGAAGAGCTACGAAGGTCATATGAATATTTCATCGAGATTAAGGCGAAATGGAAAGTTCACACCGACAACCACACTTTCTCCTAATTTCTGCATTAGGCATACACGGGTATTAAACCGAAGAAGCACCGGAATCTCGATCGAACGTTTTACAGACTGTCGATACCCTGTGACACGTTTAGAGACTGTAACATCTGATTTACAAACACGCATACACACGTATAATATGCATATACATTATATATATATTATATATTCGAATGATCTTCTGGCTTGCCGATCGACTTGTAACTATCCAACGAATTACCGTTGTCTCTTTTATTTATAATCCCATAGAGTTTGAACGTTAAGTATAATGAACGCCTATCCAAGAAGAGAACTGATGAACTGAAACAAAAGTCACTGCCGCTTGCTATTACTTAGATTTGTCGATGTACCTAGCTGTGATTCTTTGCTACCAAATTTAGCAAATTGCGTGTGGGTAATCAACGATGACTCGAATGCTCTTTATCAAATTGTAACAAATATTTGGATTTAAGAGACAGAGAGAGAGTGAGAGAGAGAGAGAACGCACGACAATAACTCATCGCCGAGAGAGAAAAAGAGAGAGAGAGAGAGAGAGAAGACGACCATATTTGCACAACGAATAAAAGCCAATTCAGTCACGAGTATCGAGGGTGTTTCCATTTACCACTTCTTCGTGGTCACCTGTGCGTGGAATTGTTCAGCCTGAGAGAGAGAAACGGAAACATATTTTTCATACCGATATCTACATTGTAATTGCTCTTGAAGCAACTTCTTTTCTTCTTCGTCTTTTCTCGTTTTCTATCGAATCTATGTACGCACACCGAACTCACTGTTGTTTAGGTATGTCGAGCTTGTCGCACACGTAACGAGCACAAAGCTTTGTCGCAAGATGTATGTATGAATAGTTACATATACCATGTAATAATACCTATATACCGAGAAGTTTTACTCTTCTGTGGTGTATTGTCTCTTGAATTCTTTGTTAACGCTTCGACCGCCATAAGAGCCATATACCGATGACGGAATTATTTGTTCGTATACGAAGATAACAAAGTATATTCGTTGCATGAAATTCTTCAAGAGTTAGAAATATATCATACATTTTCGACTTCCGAGTGTCGCTACGTGAAATCAATTGCTTTTCAATTTTATGGAATATCCGAGGCTGTTTGTTTGGCAGTCAAAGCGTTAATGCACCGTGCGTCGCGAGTCCCGTTTCCAAATCGCCTGAAGCAGCAGCCTTCTTAATTGCATACAGTTTTTCCGAGTGCTAATTAAGAGAAAGCCTAGTTAACGTTGCGCCGTAATTGTATACAGGATGTTTCATTTCACTTGGCCGCATATGAAATGTATCGCTGGAACGTCCTCGATGGAACAGGCATGTGCAAGTTTCGTCGGTTCTCGTGCACGTCGAAGCATCTTCAAATGACGCAAATCAAAATTCCCATACTATCCTTCCATGCGATTGTTATACCTTTGCATCTGAAAAATCGACAACAATTTAACGTCTCGCAATTAC
>CM052096.1:2255697-2270722 GCA_028453745.1 Agapostemon virescens | reverse complement strand
GATAGAGTTCATGTAAAATATAAAATAATATTCACAAGGCACGATCGAATGGATATACGAATGTAATAAACGCCCGGTACACGCGAGAGTAAATTAAAATCGAAAAGGTCGACGGTATCCTAATCGAGACCTCGACATCGGTAACGGTGAAAGAAAAAATCTGCAAACAGTGGTTCGACCGGCCGCGTCGGCTGCGGCGTCGGTATCGAAAAGGTTTCAAAGTCGTTCGGTGAAACGTGTATGATCGTCCTTGGGACGGGCTGCGATTCGATCAGGATTTTCAGGAAAAGCATTATTCGCGTCGGCCGCGCCGCGCGCAAAACAAATCTCGCGATCACGTTTGACCGTTGTGTCTCGTTCCCTCTCTTTCTTTCTTTCCCTTTCTCTTTCGATCCGAGTTCGACTCTGCCCCCGGCCGAGGAACGCGTACGGATTCACGGGCCGTTGAATGCAGAAGCCGTGTGCGTTTCCGAAGAATAGTAATCGTTGTTGCGGAGTGTCGGTGCGACTGGTCGAGAGGCATCGTCGTCGTCGCCGTCGTCGTCGTCGACGTCGCCGCTCCGCAACTATACGCAACTATACCCGCAGACTTTACCCGCGCGCAGAAGTTGCTGGCGAACGCTATAGGTGGGCGCAGACACTGGAGGATCGCCGAGCGAATCCGGACCGTGTTTCATTGTCGTGCACATCGCGCGATCAAAAGCGCCTATCGATCCGCTCGCAGTCGGCCGCGAGTCGCGAGCGTGGCGACTCGACTTCCTTGTCGATATTCGAGGCTCCACGATTTCGAGATCCACCGCAGGATCCACCGTAGGATCCACCGTAGGATCTATCTAAAAGCCACGGTGTCTCGGTGCCAGTTCGTCGATAGTGTTCACCGAAAGACGTCGTTGCCGATGGGATTACGCCAGGCCACCTTTGCGACCCGAACCGCTCGGAACAGCCACGGTAAGACGCTCTCAGACCCGAATCTCTGCGAACAGGAACGCTTAGGCGCTTTCCGACCCGAACCTCCGGGAACAGGTACGGTGAGACGCTCTTGGAGCCAATCATATAGGAACAGGTACGGTGAGACGCTCTTCGAGCCAATCCTCTAGGAACAGGAACGGCGAGACGGTCTCCGGCCCGAATTTCTAGGAAAAGGGCCAGCGAGACGCTCTTCTAGGAAAAGGACCAGCGAGACGCTCTCCGAGACGATGTTCTACGAACCGGAACGGCGAGACGCTCCCCGACCCGAATTTCTAGGAACTGCACCAGCGAGACGCTCTTCTAGGAAAAGGACCAGCGAGACGCTCTTCTAGGAAAAGGACCCGCGAGACGCTCTTCTAGGAACAGGAACGGTGAGATCCTGTCCGAGCCGATTTTCCAGGAACAGGAACGGCGAAACGCTCTCCGATTCGAATTTCTATGGAACACGAACGGTGAGACGCTTTTGCGACCCGAACCTCTTTGGAACAGGAACTCCGAGACGCCCTCCGACCCGAATTTAATTGAAACACGAACGGGGAGACGCTTTTGCGACCCGAACCTCTTTGGAACAGGAACGCCGAGACGCTATCCGACCCAAATTTAATTGAAACACGAACGGTGAGACGCTTTTGCGACCCGAACCTCTTTGGAACAGGAACTCCGAGACGCCCTCCGACTCGAATTTAATTGAAACACGAACGGGGAGACGCTTTTGCGACCCGAACCTCTTTGGAACAGGAACGCCGAGACGCTATCCAACCCGAATTTCTGTGGAACAGGAACGGTGAGACGCCCTCCGACCCACGAGTGCCGTTTTTCGCGACGCGCATTGCTCGATCGTTTCGCTTTATCGTGATCCGCTTTGACACGCAATGAACGTCGATCCTCCGTTGCGAGAAACGCTACATCGTGCACGGCGGATTTCCCATGGTGCGCGAGTCGGGATAATTGCGTAATTGCGAGGAGTCCGCGTTTTTCCTAGTTTCGCGCGGACGGAAACGAAAGGTGCGTCGACTTATCGTGTGTCTGCTTCGAAACAACCTAACGGAGAAATAAATTTGTCTACAACAAAGCTTGTAAAGCTTCGCTTCCAGCTGAACGAATCGACCGGTGTTTGTTTCTACGCGTCCTCGGCGATTCGCCAATCTCGCTTTCGTTTATGCGAACCTTTCTCGCATAGTTTCCCGAAAAATGGTTCTTTTCGGCGACAACGTCTGTTTACGATAGACGAATATAAATAACGATCGGCTAGTGTTACGCAATCGGTGAACAGCTCCGTGTGCCTCGATCATGTTCGCAGTTAGGCGCGTTCTTTCCGACCCGGAGAAGCGGCGTTTCCGCCAGTGCTGGATCAACCGCTCGGCGAAACGAGCACGTGCTCCGACTAGGAGGGGGGACACCATAAACATTTTCTCAACTTTTCATCTTTCTTGTGGTAATTGGAATCGCGAACGACCGAGAAAGTCGAATACCGTAAACCAGCTGTTTCGGAGGTAGTCTTCGCAGATTAGAAATCGATTAATAAACGCTTTGGAGTGCAAAGGGTTAATTTTCAATTTTTATTTCACTCGATAAGAGGCTCCAACTTTATGCAATTATTTTGTCTACTAATTTAGCAGTCATGTGTTAAATAATAGTCTAACAAGTTTTAATGTCACTACAGAAGCGCCACTGAAGTACGTGCAACATTTCAATATTTACCGACATCCTAAATGCAAACATAACGATGCGAAAACTATTTGAAACAATTAACACATTGACTGCGAAACCAGCAGCCGCAAAAATTGCATAAAGTCGGAGCAAACTATCGAGTGAAATAAAAATTGAAAGAACAAAATCTATGACACTGCGTAGTTCTCCAACCTTCTTGCATTTCCTGGACCACCGTCAGATTGGATGTAATGAATATATTAACGTGAAAATTCATTTAAAAATCGTACAAATAATTGCGTCACCCTTATGTGGGTGATGTGGCAGCCAAAGTGTTAATGTAGCAAATTTCAGTGCCTCCTCAGAGGCGTCATCAAAGTGCCCATATTTAATATTTGAAACGCGTTAGCTCGAGAATGTTAGCCAGCTGCGATCGTAGTGCAAGGTGAAAACTCGGTTCGCCAGGTAGCCGGCAATTGTTATCAACAACGCCGATCGTTTCCCCGAAGGAAACAGGTGAAACAACCGTGAAACGGAGAAAATTATCGTCGAACGCGTTTGCTCGGAGTAGACGGGAATAAATAATAGTACGATCGGCAATAATATTTGCGACGTCGTGATAAATCGTCGTGGCGAAGAGAACCGGTAAGTTCGGGGCCGACGCGCGTTGTCGCACCTGTAATCGCCAGGTGGTGTATCGCGGAACGGAATGGTCGATCGACGTTGAACTCGCGAGGTCAGGTTCCGCGGTTCGAGCACGCGTCTCGATAAGATTAACAGTCGAAGGTCCCCAGACGCGTTGTCTCCGCTCGCACACGCGTACAAAATCTACAAAACCAATGCCGGATCGACGATCACAGAGGCCCCAACCGTCCCCAAAACCCTTTTAGAAACTTTTCAAACCGCTTCGACGAAGGGCGCACCTGTGCGATCGGCGCGTTCGACGCGGTCCACTCGGAAAGTGTTTTTAACCCTTAACACCCCAATGATTGCTCCGAGGAGACACTGAAAATCGTCAGACCATCATTTAATACTGAACTAACGATCAATCCAACGATAACACACTGCTTTGTAATAATAACGAGACTGCATCTATTAAAACTTCGTATAATTCTTATTGCAACATGCACGTTTTTCTCATTTAGTTATTAACATTAAGTTAACATTGTTCTTTGAAAAACGTGGTAAAAAGATTCCACGGAATGAAACTGTTCAAGGTCTGACCCGTTGTCTCGATTTGCGAATTAAAGTAGCTTCGACCCCAAAGTGGTTGGGCAGCGCCCTTATTCTATAAATTCCTAAAAATTCATCGGTTAAATGAGAAAACTAGTTCATCGTCCTTTGCAAAATTTAAAAAACATTCCACAGAATGAAACTGTTCAAGGTCTGACCCATTGTCTCAATTAGCGAATAAAAATTGCTTCGATCACAAAGCGGTTGAACAGCGCTCTTATTCTACAAATTCCTAAAAATTCATCAGTTAAAGGGGAAAACAGGTTCACCTTCGATTTTAAAATATAAAAAACATTCCACAGAATGAAATAGTTCAAAGTCTAACCCGTTGTCTCAATTTGCGAATTAAAATATCTTCGACCAAAAAGGAGTTTGAGCAGCGTCTTTATCTTATAAATTGCTAAAAATTCATCAATTAAACGGGAAAACAGGTTCAGCTTCGATTGCAAAACGCGAAAAATATTCCACAGAATGAAACTGTTCAAAGTCTAACCCGTCGTCTCAATTAGCGAATAAAAATTGCATCGTCCGCGAAGAGTCGATCAGCGTCCGTTGTACTTCGATGTCACCGTGCTCGGCTATTACGCGCGCGGAATCGGTCAGCGTTATTAATATCGATTGTTGGTTACGAGTGTGTTAATTTTCAACGACGATCCGGTCGAGTCCGGTGTGTCGTTCGATTAATATTCAAGCGTCATTCGTTTCGCGGCCAATGGTTTTTTGCTCGATCCTACGACGACGCTGGTGACCGGGGTGACCCTCGAGGTTTTTCGCGCGTCCAAATTTCATTGCGTATTCGCATAATTACGGAAGCTACCGAACAGAAGGGTGGGGGGCCCCGGCCCGTCTTTCGGAATAACAATGTAAACGGAATACGGCTGTTTGCGGGACACGACTCATGGGACGACCTAATGAATCCCGGCTTCTATTGTTCCGCGTTCGCCGAAACTGTTATGCTCGCGTGGCGATGTCAGTCGGTGCCGTGACTTCTGCGCGTAACAGTCTTTCCCGGTGATTCGAGGGAAATTTCCAACACGAATCGTCGCTTCCCGTGTGAACTATAGTTTTTCGCGCACGGTCGATGGGATCGATCGCGAATTCGAGCAAGGAATCGTTTGTCGGACATAAGCACGCGTCGATATCGGCGAGGAATGTTACCCTAATCTGGAACCACGATAATATTTCACGAGGCCGCAAGGTACGTCCAAGTCAAACGTGTTTTTATCAATAGAAGTTACGTAAATTTCGACGAGCCAGCGGGATCGTGGATCGGTCGATCACGGATCGATTCCTTTCCGCGATAAAGACGTCTTCGTAATCGCTTCTCGCCTAATCTCTCGTCGCGCGAGTTCGGCTGGTGATCTCGAACAAACTCTAAGATCGAATTCGCATATTCGATGAATATCGAATAGCTTGAGCAGGCAACTTTTAGCCATCGTTGGCACGCTGAAAATCAAAAGGAAACACCGCTCGCAGATTTCTCTCGGTTGTAGCATAATTCGTCGGATACGCGGATCGTCCGTTTACACGTCCGTTTAGCGATTTCGACCGTTGGATTTGCAGACCTTCGAGCCGTTCAACGGAAATGTTTTTCAACGTCTGCGAGGTGTGTAAACAACAGACTCGATCGAAAACGAAACTCGCGAATCCGCGTTTTGTGTGTCTCGACGATCTTTTTTCCTAATTTTTCCTAATTTTTCCTAAAATGGAGATAGAGGTGGACGTCGAGGTGATTCCACGCGGAGACGAGAAACTTTCGTTGGAAAATTGTTGGAAAATCTTTGGAAAATCGTTGAAAAATTCCCGAATGTTGCAGTTTCGCAGTTCGTAGATTGTTCAGCAGTTTGTAGACCGCTCTTGATTTTTCCCAAGCAAAATTGGCGATTCGCGAAGCGTTGGGATCGCAAAACCGGTAACTTCCGCTTCGAAATTTCGGCAGGTAGATTTCGGCAACGCGTTCGGCGGCTTTTCGCAAGAACGTGTCCGTCGACGACGCGCCGCGAGCACGGCCGAGCAGCTCCGTAATTTACGATCGAGCAGTCGTTTAGAAAGTCTTTCCAGTTTTAGAAAGCGTTCGTTGGAAAGGGGAGAGGGTGGGGATTTTTTTATCAATTCGAAACGTCGGTTTCGCTGATGGAGAACGCGAGACAAGACGAGACGAGTGGAGACGAGTCGAGACGAGTCGAGACGAGCTTGGACACGGATTCACGGCTGGCAGCGACGAAAGACGAACGTAATCGGATTACGGGAGCGGTTTTCCGCGCCGCCACAATGCCAACCATTGTATCGCGGTGCACGGACCGTGGTCGCACTCTGCACAGATTCAAGGATCTGCCCGTGATTCCGTTAGGCCACCGTTTCAGAAACAGAGAAAGAGAGAGAGAGAGGGTTAGAGATAGAAAAGGGAACGATCGTGGACGAACGTGTGCTAGCAATTAACACAGTTGCCTTGTCTCGCGTGGAAACGGATAACGAGGCGAGGAGCCGGGTAGGCGGCTCGAATTCCCGCGAATTAAGGCCTAATAGAATCAAGTTATGCTCCTCGGCTTGGCCTTTGCTCGCCGACGTCCTCCGTCGATGCGGAATGCCGCACATCGTGCTCCAACCATGGCAAAAATGTCCGCGAAATTCATTGCTTTCGCGCGTCGACGTGCGAAAGAACGAGTCAAGCAACAACCCTTCTTTCGAGGCCGAACTTAGCCTATTCCGGCTCTTTAAACCCTCTCGCTAGAACCTGTTCCACCCGTTCTCCTGACCTACAATATTTTTAACCTACTCGATCCATTTTCCTCTTGTTTGAGAAAGAGGTTACACGCGGTTACTCGGACACGTTTCCCTAGAGCCAATGGTTCAAATCGAAGACTACGTTGTTCGACCCTTCGCGCTCGATGCAATTTTAATCGCAAAATGCAAGCGTTTCTTTCGAGCTAGAACATTTTTACTACAAGCGATCTTTGATGACCTGCATGAAAATCAAGTCCGCAGTCGAAGAGTTAATCCGCATCTGTCGTGTTTGCACAGCTACAATGTTTTTCGACGATCGCCGTGTACCATAATTCGAGTTTTTGATAATGTAATGTGGTTAAATTGGATGTTTTATTATTGTGCCCCACATAACGACAGAATCGTCACTGGAAATCGCGTTTACAAAAATTATATGTTCTTCCTCGGTTAACTCGGAAGTGAACCCCGTTCAACGAAAGGGTTCCTTTTACAGGTTCTTTGCGTGGACCTTTGACCTACCTGAAATATGTCGTCGAACTAATCATTTGGCAATCAAAACAGCTTAGTTTTTGAGCGAAAGGACGAAGATAGTCTTATCGGATGACACAGCTTGTAACAGTAACGATTCCCGTCGAATTGGAGTCGGTGCTCGTCCGACCAGCTTCTGTCCATTGTAACAGCAAACGCATTGTTCCTCGAAGCGATTAAAAATGATGCGCGTTGGTGTGAACAATCTTGTAATTCGTTCGACACGGGTCGCCGAGGCGTCCGCCCCCGCAAAGTCAGCTGCGATTTACTATAGCGCGGCAGAAGCGCGCGAACAATTTGTGCCGGGATTGTTGTCTCGCGTGCATCGGAAGAAAATGCGAATCAATCGATATCAGAGACGAGCGTACGTTATCGATCTAAGGAAATGTCAGGGTCGACTACAAGCGACGGGCATCGACGTTGTTGTCGCGCGTTAATATTGCAGAGAAGAGCGACGAGCGAGCGAAATTTTTATTCGCTCCACTTCACTGTAATTCATGTTAATTTCCTCTAGACTGCAATTGGCTGCGAAGGTCTGCAAACAATAAACCGACGCGTCGCATTGTTTTCTTAAAATGTCCCTCAACGAAGAAAAATAACTCTGTTCGCGAAGTTCGACCGAGAACTGATCGATAGTTGTGTCACGAATCTCTGCGCGAAATAAATCTTTTCCAAGTTGAACATTTTTATTAGGGATCCAGGATACTTGTGAAGTTTTAATTACTGCGATTTCGGGGTACTTAATTGCACTCGTGTAGGATCGGAATTTCGAACGCTTATCCAGTTAAAATCTCCGGGATTTTGGGGGTAGCTGAAATTGCACTTGGGTTCGGGATTCCGAAAGCTTATGAAATTCGGAAATTCGGGATTTGGGGTTACCTAAATTGCACTCGGACAGAATTAGAATTCTAAACGCTTATTAAGCTGAAATCTCCGCGATTTGGGACTATCTAAAATTGCACTTAGGCATATTTGGAATTCCGAACGCTTTAAAGCTCAAATCTTCGCGATTTTGGGGTACCTAAAAATTGCACTTGGGTTCGGGATCCCAAAAACTCACATAAGTTTTTCTTTCAATCTGAAATTACTTGCGATTCGGGGCTACCGGAAACTCATAGAATTCGATATTCCGGAAGTATATAAAGTTCGGTAATCTGAAGTTTCGAGATAGGAAAAATTGCATTCGACTCGGGTGGGGATGGCGAACGCTTTTAAAGCTCGAGTAGCCGCGACTTGAAGATTGCACTTGGGTTAGCTCGGGTGAGGTCGTATGCTAATTTGAACAGACGCGTGGCCGAAGTGTTGGTCGATCGGACAGACGACCTTATGCAAACTGTATCGCTCGGCGTGATTATCGATAGCCATCGACGACTATCTAGGATGTCTGGGCTATCGGAAGCTATCGATGTTTCTCCGTGAGAGTGGCTCGAGGTTGCCCGGTGGTCGATCGGACGTTGTCAGCGGTTCGCGGCTTGAAGCAGGTGCGAACCAGCGACGTTTGTCGTCAAACAGGCTGCGAAGGGTCCTTGTTGCGCGTGTTCTTACGAGCTGTCGGCCAAGAAAGAAAGAAAGAGAGAGAGAGAGAGAGAGAAAAAGACAGTGCAAGAAACGCGATGGCGTCGTTTAAAGGTAGCGTCGAGAAGTCAGCGCTGGCTAAAATTAAGTTAGCCGACTAGCAAGAGAGACGCATCTGATTCACCTCGGGCCCGAAGGGTTTTATTTGGAGATGGGCCAAGGGCAACGGACTCTCCTCGCGGATTTACAGGTCAAGCGTTCCGCCGCGACCTTGTAAAGAATAAAAAAATGAAAAGTATAATGGAGAACGTTTTAAAAAGTAAATTTCCAGGCAACGACGATATCATCGTGCAACGGAGACAGAAGAGAGGATTTCGGTGGTTCGTTCTAATCGTTGACGATGTTCTTTTGATTGCAGAACGTAGGGGAGAGTCGGATACCAGTTCCGAGGGCAGCTCGGCCCTCGTTCTTCCTGAAGACAAGGTTGTTGGGTCTCTCGACACCTGTGCCGGGACACCGACACTCCCCGGTGCTGTCGGGATGTTTGCAGTTCGTTGATGCAGAGGCCGAGCCCGCCACTCCTAAAATCAAGTGTCTGCCTCTGGGAACGGTGTCGTCCAAGCCGATCGAAGGTACACAACCGTTTTTCTAGGTCGCTTTCGTCTCGAAAGTCCCGCCCATCCCTCCGAACGCAGCTCGAAAGCTCGCGATGGTCGCCCGGAATCGCGAAATGCTTGACAAAATTTTATTCCCTTGTACAAACAGGCGTGTAACTCGTTTCAACACTTTCGCTATCACCGTAGTCGCTCTCTGTCATCAAATATTACGCTACGAGCGACTACAGTCGTCCTGCGTAAAACGCCCTATATTATTACGGAATCAGGACCCCTCGGACCAAAATGGATGTCGTTAGGAAATTGAGAAAGAGCGAGAGCGCTCTGTTTTGGGACACTGCGGTAATCGATCGAAATAAAATATACAGGTTTGATTCCCGGTCAGGTGGGCTCCCTTTTTTCCTCAGATCTTACATTAACCCCTTGGGTACATTTGACGTCTGAGACACGTCATTCACTTTTTTCCCCTAGGAGCGGATGACGTGTCTAAGACGTCAAACAAAAAATTAAACTTTGAATTTATTTAATTTAGTTTTATTTTGTTGTTATTAATTTATTTTTGTTTTGCAATTCTAATTAGTTGAAGACATCTTAATACTACATATGTCACCAATATTTTAGAAATAAATACATTCTGAAAATGTACTGCCTTTACATACTACTCCAAGCAACCAAAAATTATTTCCGTTCCACATGCAAATATTTTCTCAAATAAATCCGTACCCAAGGGGTTAAGCTTTAGTGACTGCAAAGAGAGTGGAAAGCGAAAGCAAAAATAAGAGAAAGAGGGTGGCGCGACTTTGAATTTTTGGGACCGTTCGAAATCGCGAAAATGGACTAAATGGGCTTGATAGAAGGAAGCATCCTGGATTCCCCTGATATGCTAGCCTTATTGGGAGGAGCATGCTTAAAGAGGAAGGTTTGGGGAAGATTTTAAAATTTGAATCATGCCGATAGCGTTGATAGTCTGGTCGTGGCACGCTTCCAAATATTGACCAATATTGAAGGGACTTTGGTGGCTGCTAATAGTAGTCGAGGGAAAAAAAGAAATTGAAAGGGAAGGGGTTAGCGTTTCGTCTTGAGTCGAACTGCCTTAGATGCTGGGATATGAGAAGATAGTTAAGGATGGTATTTATATGAGACGGAGGCGAATGAGGTACTAGCGAAAAACTCGGCCTATTGTTTCTTTGTCGGTGAGCGCAAGAGGTACAGCCTGCCACAATGCATAAAACGAGAGCGATGGAGTGTGATTGCGCACCAGCATTCTATTCGGGAGATGCCATTTCGATATCGTGGTACTTTTCTGAACATTGTTGTATCTTGCAATCTTGCTTATTAACATTCAACCAAAAATACGCGTTAAAAATTTTGATAATAAAGTTTTATCATTTGGACGTGCTGCTCGATCATGTAGCTTACCACGGTGATTCGGCATTGCTAATTGAATTGCAAACAACGGAGTTGACAGAGGCAACATCCGAGAAAGTAGTTGCTGCCACAAACTGTCAACATAGATCCCCCGTCCCTATAAAGCCTATATAAAGCCTCTATAAAAATCGAAGCTGGTAGAAGTCTCCGCGAGAATAGAATGTCCGCGAGAAGGTATCGTCGAGAGCGTTGACAAGGACGACCCTGGTAGATTCCAGGACATTTTTTCCCCCCGTTTAATTGTTTGATTCGAAAGGAATGCGAGCGGGAAAGAAACTAATTGGAACCTTTTCATTGGCAGATCCGAGACGCAAGACGTTCGCGATATCACCGGTCTGGGACATAGAGAAAGATGACATTCAACAGCTGGTTCACTTCACCGAGGAGAAGAGCAACTTTTTCAGGTAGAGCAAACGCGTTCCTGCGTTCCGTCGCATCCCTTAACGCTGTTCAACGACCACCGTGAATTTTCGACAATCTCGGTGCATCGGAAATCGTTTTACAATGCAACCTGACTCATGTCAACCGTCAATTAACATGCGAACGAAAGGGAACGGTAAGACGGTCGCGGTCGGGCTACCTGACGCTTCGAATCCTCGCTGTCTTTTACGGACCGACGCCGAGCGACTCGCGGCTCGATTCGCATAAGCGATTTTTACGATCTTACCCTTAAGCTCCGACGGAGAACCTCCAAGGGTGACTCAACGGGTAGCGAAAATACCGCCGTCACAATATCGCAGCGGGAAACGTGTTTATTTTTCGGCTACAACCGAGTGTCGGCTAAGGGACCGAACACTCTGTAATTGTATCTCGTCGGCGTCATCGACCGCGTTCTAAGTATAATAAAATCTCGACGTATGTCATCGCCGGGGGTCTCAAATTCGCCCGTGGCGATGATAAAATTGTGGCGGTCATTTTGTAATTGTAAAAGCAGCAGAAACAATTTCGCGGAAATACAAAACTCGTTTTCTGTGAATATCTCGGTGGTCGAGCGAGTGGCGGTGAGGATAAAATTGTGGCGGCCATTTTGTAGTTGTTAGAACAGTAGAAACAATTTTGCGGAATTACAAAATACTTTTTCTGCAAAGTTTTGGACACGACAACGGGTTAAAAAGATCATAAAAATCGGTGAGGCGTAAGCTTTGTCAGAGCGGTTCGATTTTAAAGGGTTAGAGAAAATCATCCAGGTCAGGCCACGCGCATTTAACACTTTGACTGCCATGTCACCCATACGTGGGTGACAGAATTATTTATCCACGTTTAAAAGTAAATTTTTGCGTTAATACATCCGTTGCACTCAATTCAGTTGATATCCAGAGAATACAGGAATAATTAAATTTAACCCTTTGCACTCCAAGCAATTTGAATCCCTAACTCGAGACATTCTTTCGTCCTAGAATAATTCCATTGTACGTGCCACATTTCCTTTCGTGCATGTCAAATTTTTTACTATTCATTGTACGTGCAACACTTCAATTTTTACTAGCTTCTTAAATAAAAATATTTTAATGTCAAAATTCCTTTGAATAATATTCCGCCAATTTTTAATGTCGCTTCAGAGGAGCCTCCGGAGTGCTAAGGGTTAAAGAAGTACATCTGAAAATGTCTGATGAAAATATTATTATAACTTCAATAATTGCCAAAGGAAAAATTAGGGACCAGTCAAAATGACTGGTTTGGTAGTTCTAGTGTTAAAATTGCTTGGAGTGCAAAGAGTTAAAGAGAACGATGTAACTTTTTAGTTTAACGTCTCATTTTATACCGTGTCATAGAGTGTCAGTCATCGGTGATTGACGCGGTTAAAGAACGTACTCTAAAGCTCTGTGCGTTGTGTTCGCAGCTTGCTCGAGAACTCGCAGATGACGATGATCGAGGACGCCGCAGAGAGCTGTCTGCTGGACGCGTCTTCGGGCTCGTACAATGACAATGTGCCGACCGGGACTCCGCACTATTTGATGCTGAACAAGCAGAACTCGTTCGAGCACGACGAGAGCCTAGGAATCCTGACGCCGGACCAGATGACCGACTTCACGGTCGCGTTGGAGTGCTCCAGGACGCCATCCTGCGAGAACCTATCGGGCTCGGCGGCCTCTAGACTGGCGTTGACGAGGGCATCGGCCTCGACACCGTCGCCGGAAGAGCTTCCTCTGGACCCGAAGCCTCCGGAGCCGGTCAGAGCCTCCGATCCGATCAGCTTCGTCACGTCGGTGACCAGCATCACCAGCCTGGAAGCTGGCTACCAGGGCGACGGCGAGAACTCCAGGCCAGCAAGTCGAGGAGCCGATCCGCCATCGGTCGCTCCGCCGGCGAACCTTCCAGCACCCTGCAGACAAGATCCCATGACCGACTCGGACTTTTTCACCGAGAGCGACGCGGACGCGTACGAGGAGATCGTGCGCGGAGACCGGAAGGCGCAGGTGATCGATGGCACGTTGTTCTGCGCCCCAGGAGGCCGCAGGTGCCCCAGCTTCACCGGCGAAGAGATGGACTCGAGCGGGATCTACTCTGACCTCGACAAACGACAGGACGAGCCGCATCCGACAGAACAGACGCCCGAGGAGAACGAGGACCGCACGCCGGACACCATGGACACCGAGGTCTCGCAGAGGAGTCAACCTTCCCCCGTCAAAGCCGACGTGATTATCAATCTGCTGCAGGCGAGTTCCGGGGCGACCACGAGGAACTATAATAACACTTCCACACGTGGAAAATTGGATTTTACTCAGGCGTCCTCTTGGAAAAGCGACGACAGTATCTCGCGTAGACGATTGTTTAACACTTTGACTGCCATGTCACCCATACATAAGTGACAGAATTGTTTGTCCATGTTTAAAAGCAAATTTGTACATTAATATATTCATTGCACTAAATTTAGTTGGGAGAATAGAAGAAGGTTCAAGGAGAACTTTGTGTCGTACATTTGAAATTTTCGATTGTTGCTTCGTTAAATAAGTTACTTTGATTTTATGGGACTTTTAAGGTCTTTCGTTGGGCAGTTAAAGTGTTAAACGTCGCTGGTAAAGATATCTCGCGTAGACGATTGTTTAACCTCTTAGACAGGGCTGAATTTTGATACAGCACTGCAATGTGTGACGGATAATACTGTTCTTTACACGAGTACATTGGAATTAAGTGTTTGATCATAAAATTATAATTTTTCTTAAAGATGTGATACACGTATGTTGACTTTAACAATTTACTTTAATAATTAATAATACAATTGAGTATGGTACGTCTTCAGAGAGATTGCGTCCGCGAAAGCCACTATAGTAGCGCATACTGCCTAAGAGGTTAAACGTTGCTGGTGGCAAAGCTGTTCACCACAGTTCTCGTCATAGCAATTTTATTAACGATTACGGTATTCGTTTATCTTCTCTGATTGGGCAAACATGAGGTGTCGCTCATAGGAATAAGAAATATCGCCCAAGCGGTACTCTTAAGATGCGATTTACGTTTCATAATTTAACCCTTTGCACTCGAAGCTGTTTTAACTAGAGAACCTAACACATTTCTCCTAACATAGGATATTTTCATTGCACATGATTATTTTACCTTATGCATATACTATTTGTTTACTGTTATTCGTCCTAACAACACATAAATTTTTATCAATTTCTTAAATATAAAGATAGCGATGTTTAAATTATTTTAAATAATAGTTTGCCAATTTTTCTTGGCACCTCAGAGTCGCCACTCGAGTGCAAAGGGTTGATTAGCTGTTTAACCATCGTAAATCGACTCGACACAGGACCATCGATATTTTAATTGTTTTTTAATTGTTTGCGGTCTAACACGATCACGATGTCCAGGTGACGGTAGCACCGTTGGAGGTTTCCGGCGGCTCTAGCGGCTCGGTGAACACGCCGGAAGTGACGGTGATCGAGGTGAAGAGGAACAACGACAACCTGAGGACGTCGTCGAAGCCGCAGAGCAAGACGGAGGTGGTCCCGTTGAAGAAATACAAAATGCCGAAGAGGAACGTCGCCTCGAAGATCAAGGCGATGATCATCGAGTCCGGGCTGAAGGACGAGGGCGAGAAGGAGGCCAGGCGATCTCAGAGGTCCTCCCGGAAGGGTGGAGGACGTTGGGACGTTGTGATGAGCAAGATCGAGGCTGGCAAGAACGAACAGAGGACCAGGTTGGCTAGGAAAGAAGTAAAGTCGAGGGTTCTGCAGAGCATCGGCCAGCCTCCGCCTCCGGAAACCAAGCAGAAGAAAGCCGGCGATGCGAACAATAATAAAGACAAAAGGTGAGACATCGAGCGAGAGGAATCGGGAAGCATCCCTTGTAAAAGATGCACTGTTGGTTGTGCAAACTAAAATTGTACAATGTACAATGGCGTCGGTTGCGAATCTTCTCTAAAA
>CM052096.1:2244639-2255297 GCA_028453745.1 Agapostemon virescens | reverse complement strand
GGGACTGACTGTATCAAATTTACAAACTAATATGTTATAGATAATTCGTATAATATTAAGAAATATTCGCACTGTTTCAAAAGAGAAAAGCACAAATGGGTAAGCAAGTCTTTCTGCACAGTTGCACTATTTCCGTTTAAAGGTAAAGAAAATGCTTAACCGAAAGCATACAAGCTACTTTTATTTCATTTTCTACTTCTTTCTACTATAAAGAAGGAAGCCGAGGTCATCTTCAGCTTTGAGAAGTGCTTAGAGAAGATTCGTAATTGCTTTTCAAATGTTTTCCAAATGTTTCGCACTATATCCGGTGCAGTGCGTCGGTTGGATGAAATTTTGGCGAGCTACGAGCATGGTCGTCGCCAAAGGATCGAAGAATCGAAGGATTCGAAGATCCTGTTTTATACTAGGGTGTCCTTTTAATCGTACTCGTTGAATCGGCGTGCAACACATTGCTGACATTGTTTCTGATCGACAGGAGAATGAGGGGTCGCCAGGAGATGAAATCGCCGACACAAGAGACCGCCAGGAGCTCCGTTCGCAGCTCCATGAGTGATCTCAGCACCGGGCCTAACAAGGATGCTTCAAGTAAGTCGAGAATAAACTTATTTCCTTATTAATCCCTTGCCATATTAAAACATTATTAAATTGCCAAAGATAACTATACAAAGAAGGCTAAATTTTCTTGCTTCTTCTGCAACAATTTCGAAGCCGTTACAATAACAGCAATCGCAACGAAAATAATATGGCAAAGGGTTAAAGAAGTCTTGAGCTAGGGATTAAAATTATAACTGTCTGCGTTTCTGATGCGAGGAAGCTAGTAATTAAAAATACAATTCGCCATTAGTGAAAGTTAGGGGCTCCAGAATTAAGCCGCATCCGTAGATTCACATTTCCAGCGGTAAGGGCCATTCTATGGTCCCCTAAACGCCGGTTCGCATAATTTAAAAATCGACGTATCGACGTGGAATAGTTATAGCTTGCCGTAGCACCGTTTATACCGCGGATCTTGGACCATTCACGACGAAAGGTAGTGGGAATATAAAGCGGTATACGCGTGGGAACGGTGTAGAAATACTATTGTATTATTTTTATCTCGAAGCTGTTCAAGAATGCAGATCAAATTCAGTTTAGCACCTGTTTGCTGCGATTACGGAGGAGCATATTCGTTCTGCATAAAGATCCGCGGTCCGCCTATATTAAATATTATTCTTGGAGAACCAACTTATCATAAGTTTCATCAAAATCGGATTTTCGCAATATATTCCCTTGTTAGTTTATGTTGTGACTGATAGTTGCAGTAAATTTTGCATGCATCGAACGAAGTGCAGTTTATGCGGTGCGAATAAAAAAGCGCATCGATCACGATTTTAATCGTAGCTGATCTTCTGAAAAATACTATTACAATTTTCATTATCCTCTCAGAGTCGCCATTCGCGTTCAAAGGGTTAAATATTCAGTAACCGAGTACACAGTCCACCGAAATACAATCATTCAACGCGATAAACTATTTCGGTCATTCCGTGTCCAAGAAAATCTTCGAGAGCAGCAGCCTTCCAAATCAGAAGTCTTGCATGTTTGAATTTTTATTTAACAATCCACGATCGAATCCGTCGGCCATCGAAAAATTGCTATCGGATAACAGGGTGTCGCGAAAGGGTTGAAATTTCTGGGACCAACGGGTTTGTCGAACTGCCTTCCAAAGCAGAAGTCTTGCAGGTCTGAATTTTTATTTAACAATCCCCGATCGAATCCGTCGGCCATCGAAAAATTGCTATCGGACAATTGTCTGGGTGTCGCGAAGGGGTTGAAATTTCTGGGACCGAAGGGTTCGTCGAACCCGGGTTCTCACAGGGTTCGAGACGATCGGGTTACGCAATCGTTGAACTATAAACCAACCCTGTGGCGGCTAATTGCCGAGCTCGCAGCGTCTCTTAACGACTCGTATCCTTATTACCTCTCCGTTGATCCCAAGAAAAGCCGATTCGAAATTACCGAGCTGCTGGCGGAATGCTCATCGTGCAGACAGAAACGTCGAGAATGTTCACCGTGAAACCTGCCACGCAACCCCACCCAACCCTAAACTCTCCCCTATCAGCTGATGCGCGATCCTCTTTCTCTCCACCCCCGCAAATTCATCGACTGGACTGGCTTTTATCAGGGTCACCAGACACCAACGCGGCGACGGCGGCGTCTTTTAAACATTCCAGACGAACGCCGCCATCTTGGCGACGGACTACCCGTTTCATTATTCGAGTCGCGCAAATAACTAATTTTATTATCGGGGAAATGGAGGATTGGGTAGGGCTGGCAGGAGGGGAAAGTCGAGCAATTTCTCGGACGATCGTGCAATTTTTCTTGGAACCATTTGCAACAAAAGTTTGTTAACATATTGGCCAAGCCTTGGCCTGCAATTTATTTTACAGTAACAGTGACTAGGCTTTCTTTATCCTCCGCAGAACAAAAAGAAAAGACAAATTTATAGTTACCGCGATTTTACAGAATTTTTGCAGATGTTCTAATAAAAATTTTTAATTGTTCAACGGGGCGCTTTTTATTCTAAAGTATCTTCTGTTTATCGGTTATATTCAAAATACACTAACCATCAATTTTCATTCAGTTTTTACAATTGTGAGAAGATCAAACCATGGCTTATAGTGCTTTGAAAAATATTTGACACGTGTTTTTTCTTATCAGCAACCATCCACTTTGAAGGGGTGAAAAGTGCCCTCAAAGTTGGGGTATTTTTGAGATATCTTGGAAACCAGAGGTGGAAAAAATTTGAATTTTCTTTTAAATTGTGTGTTTTTCAATGGGAAATGTAATCGCGCAAGAAAATTGTAACAAAAGTCTTTTGTTTAAACAGTAAAGCTCAAAGTTCCCATAAGTTTAACGAAAATCGGATTTTCGCATCTGAATAACTTCCCTTGTAAGTTAAGAAAATGGTAATCGTGATTTTGGAAAATTTCCTAGTTCGGAAAAGATGTAACGCGATCGATCCGAGGACATTGGTAGGGCAGTCGATCCCCGTGGCATCGTTCCTCCACGAAGGTCGCCTCCAAGGGTGCCCACCCTATTAGCAACCCCCTCGACGTCCTCCGGATCAATTTATTTCGTTCTAGGGAAGTGCACGCACGCGTCTTCGGTCTTTGTCGTTCGTAGGTGGAGTCTTGTCTCCGAGATGTGCGAAATTCAGCTGGGAAACTGTTAAACGCACCACTGCACGCGAATCTCGTAATCGGCGGAGATGCTTTTACTCGCAGATAGGAAACCATTCTCCAGAATAAATTTTTGGAGACAAACAAATCCCCCGTTCCCTCGGTTCCCCTAACCGCTGCGTCGCGTAAAAACATCCGAGAGGAAAATGAATCACGCTATCTGAAAATAGAATCTTGGAGCTTTAAAACGAGACCAAGCTCGTCGTTGTACGATTGTTCTTCGAGAAACGACAACAGATCGAACATTAGCGAAAAATATCCGAACGCCGAATTTCCAGTTTGCGAAAAGTGTTTGGCGACGTTCGAGGATTATTTAATTATAGTTCTGCGAAAAAAAATCGTACCAACGTGATTTTGGGCTCTTTTGAAAGCTAAAAGCCTCTACTTTTTGGGGCTGACACTGATCTGTCCATGAAAAATTTTTGCACTTCGCGGCAGCTACAAAAGCGAAGACCCTAAATTTGGCAATTTCACAATATCGTCGACAATATTTCGACCATTACAATTTTGTAAAAAAAAATCGTAGGAACGTGATTTTGGGCTCGTTTGAAAGCTAAAAGCCTCTACTTTTTGGGGCTGACACTGATCTGTCCATGAAAAATTTTTGCACTTCGCGGCAGCTACAAAAGCGAAGACACTAAATTTGGCAATTTCGCAATATCGTCGACAATATTTCGACCATTACAATTTTGTAAAAAAAAATTGTAGGAACGTGATTTTGGGCTCGTTTGAAAGCTAAAAGCCTCTACTTTTTGGGGCTTACACAAATTTGTCAAAAAAAAATGTTTGCACGTAGCGACAGCTGCGGAAGTAAAGTCCCTAAATTTGGCCATTTCAGTAAATCGTTGATGACATTTGGGCTCTTACAATTTCCTAAAAAAAAATCGTGTGAACGTGATTTTTGGCTCGTTTGAAAGCTAAAAGCCTCTACTTTTTTGCACTAACCCTGATTGACCCATAAAAAATTTTTGCAAGTCTCGACAGCTGCGGAAGCGAAGGCCTCAAATTTGCCCATTTCAGAAAATCGTCGACGACATTTGAACCCTTACAATTTCCTTAATAAAAATTGTGTGAACGTGATTTTGTGCTCGTTTGATAGCTAAAAGCCTCTATTCCTTCCCTCTACCGCTAATTTGTCCACGAAAAAATGTTAGCACAACGCAAAAGGTGACAAACCAAACATACCATTGTTACAATTCCTTTACAAAAATCCGATAACATTATCAGTATCGAATCTTCGGGAGGGTTACCGTCCACCCCTTAAAATACCCTTCCACATATAAAACCTTTAGCAAATTTGAATTTCGTTAATCGAAGACAGGTTTTGCGAGTGCTCCTCTTGCCCGGTTGATTGTCTATTCGCGAAAGCGGTCGTCGGGGTGGTGGCTGTCGCGAGCGCGTGGGAGTAGGGTGTTTTTCTATCGACCGGGGGTGAGACAGAGAGGGAGAGAGAGAGAGAATGAGAGGGGCAGAGAGGAAAAGCGAAAGAGCGAGAGAGAGAGAAAAGCTTGCAACTCGGTCGTGCCGTCTTCGGCACGATGATCGGGTTCGGCATCGGCGTCGGAGGGCGCCGCGGCGCTCCGGCGCCACTGGACTGTCGTCGTCTTCGTTTCTCCATTGAATTTTGTCTCTCTCTGGCGGAGCAGCCGCAGCTCCGGCATCTTGCTCGGCAGTCCTCGGCGAGCGTCGTGCCCGTTCGTTACGCGGCTTATGCACGCGCGCGTTGCATTTCCGGTGATGTGCTGCTGCTGCTCTCTTCGTTTCCACCTCTCTCTCTCTCTCTCGCTGCGCCCTATTCCGTGGGACCGACCGATTTCGTGGTGACTAGAGGGAGAGAGAGAGAGAGAGAGACGGGGCGAGCACGCACTCGCGAGCGAACCAGAGACAGAGATACCCTCTCTCGAGAGAAAGAGAGAAAAGTGTACTCTGCGGTGGAACAGAAGAAGAGGAAGAAGAAGCGGCGAGATCGAGGCTGAGCGCAGCCGGTGCCTCGCGAGGAGTGCATCGTCAGTGAATGCCGCAAGGTGACGGTGCAAAGTGCACAAGAGTGAGAACACACCGAGAGATAGATAGAGAAAGAGAGAGAGAAAGAGAGGACGGTCGACCCGGATCCTCCGAATCATCGTTTAAAATCCTCTCTTCTCCCTTGGTCGGGGATATCGCATCGATGTAACCCGGCGCTGGAAAAAGGGACAGAGATACAGCGAGAAGAAGTGAGAGACAGAGAGACAGATACAGAGAGAGGGAGAGAGACTGCGCCAGCGCGCGATCACCTACCGGTGACCTGATTCCAGCCCCGGTAGGATCCCTAGGATCGAGAGACACAGGATCGACCGAACCGACGACCACCAGCGGTTAGGCGAATTCGCAGCATGCCGGTGGTGCTGCTGCCGCAGCCTTGCCGCGATGCGCTGCTCGACGCAGGATCGGGAATCTGTGCCTTCGCGACGGGACCGGATCGCACCTGCATCCCCCCTCTCGGGCCCCCAATGAAAGTTCCTCGAGGTACCGTTACCATCGACCGGCGGATACCTCTGGGCCTCGTGGTCCCCGCAGAGTCCGCGAGCCTCTCGCGTTTCCCGTGACGAGATATCGCCTGCTGGAAACCGATCGCAGTCGCCACCGTCGTCGCTCGCACGCTTTCGACGACGCGTTCGATTTGTTCGGTTTGTTCTCGGCGTCCTCGCGGCTCGTTCTAGCGGCTCGTCGTGTGTTCGCCGCGTGTTCGACGCGTGTTCACCGTTCGCGGTCGTGTTCGTCGGGTTCGGTCCGGGTCAACGGCACCGGCTGCCGGTTTATTTCCGGCATTGCCTTTCTTCCTCTCGGCGCGAGCGAGCCACCTATCCGTCGACGCGCGTGCACGTCCTTCGGTCCCCACCCGTTTTAGACAGGTGCACGCCGGAGACCACGTGCGCCTCGTCCAAGGCCGACGACCACCAAGCACCGGTGTCCCGGAGCAGAGCGACCTAACCCAGTGCGCCTCCATCGTCGCCGTCGTCGTCGTCGTCGTCGTCTGTGTTTCTCTTTCTCGTTGCGCAACGGAATCGGATGGTGAACGACGGCCCACATGGGCGAGGACGACGCGCGCCGGACTCGATCAGCTCCGACAATTCCAACCGGTGAAAGACGGGAACATGCGGACGATCGAACCGTGCCAACCTGAATACAACCTGTGAGCAACACCAACGCGCGTTCAACGTGTACCTCCGGCATACCGTCGTCCGGACAATCGAATCGGTTGTGAGCCTGTGGACAAACGACGGCTTCCCCGAGCAAACGGCCTACCGTTCTGCCCTGCCACCGGGACAACCATCGCCCCGTCGGTCTAGATACAGCCGGTGAAAGACGCGCGGAATCAACGGGAACCAGTAGAACCAGCGGGACACTCTGCCAAGTGCTCCTATCTCGTGACGCGGCATACCACCGTCTCGGATTATCGTCTCGATTGAATCGTGTCAGTTCCAAGGCAGCCGGTGAAAGACGCCGCCATCGCCGCGACCAAGCAACGGAAACTGTCGGATTCTCTGCATGCTCGCCGAATAACTGCCACCGCGAAATTAGAATACCTTGCGGCGGTGCGGAATCGCGCGAGCAACGGCCACTCGATTTAATATCGAATCTCGTAAGAGTAATCTCTTCCGCGCTGACTAAAGACGCGACCAAGCAGCGGAAATTGTCGGATTCTCTGCGTGCTCGTCGAATAACTGCCACCGCGAAACTAGAATACCTTGCGGCGGTGCGGAATCGTCGGCGGAAGAAGGCATTCGGTGCGGAATCGTCAGCGAAAGAAGGAATCGCGAGAGCAACGTCCACTCGGTTTGATATCGTATCTCGTGAGAGTAATTTCTTTTGCGAGGAGGATTTACCTTGCGCGAGAGACTTTCGGTATCCAGGTTGGCAGTCTTTCGGTTGGCAGTCATTCGGTTGGCAGTGTCCGGAAAGTCTGCATGGAAGAGGATGACGGTTGACCGGAAACGCGGCAAAGGCCGCGGCAGGATCGTCTTTGCGGCAGCTCGAGGACGCAGGATGGGGTGAAGAAGAGTGAAGGGTGTTGTTATCGTCGAGGCACCGCGATGGCCACGCTGTCGAACGGAACGAACGACATTGCCGGACCGGCTACGGACCGACGGTGAAAGCCGGACACTCGTAAAATGGGGCAACAAGGATCGAAGGGTAGGCCGGCTCTGCGGGCGGATTTCGTCAGAGACTCGGCGAAAATGCGGCTGGGCAGCTTCAAGAGAGGTAGAGTCCGTAAACTGTAGCCGCGGCAGCCATCCTCCGATCTAGGTTTAGGCTAGAATCGAATTCTCTTTGCGTTGGGTTCCGCGCGTTCTCCTCGCGGAGTCTCCTCAGGGTCAAAATATCTCCTCGCGCCTTGACCGAGTCCGAAGATGATCTGTAGACCGCGGATTCTATGGCGAACGTTAGGCGATGCAGGAATCACGGCGAAGATGATCGTTAGACCGCGGATTCTATGGCGAACGTTAGGCGATGCAGGAATCACTGCGAAGATGATCGTTAGACCGCGGATTCTATGGCGAACGTTAGGCGATGCAGGGATCACGGCGAAGATGCTGGAGGAACGTTCTTCTGGAACGATTAATGATGCGAGCGATGAGATTCTAGTCGACTTTCTTCGCGATTCTTATTTCGCCTGAAGGTCTGGGTTAAGTCTGGAAGTTGTTGAAAATATTCCTAACAAATTGGAAATTGTAGCAGCCTTCGAGGGTTAAAGGTTCGTCGGATAGGTATTCAACAAATTGGTCAACGAATCGGTCGATGACGGACGATGATCTTTGGTTGTTTCGGATATTCGGTGGACCGGAAGTAAGTCGCTCGTAAAGTACAGTTCCGATGCGAGCGATAAGTTTCTAGTCGACTTCCCTCGCGATTCTTATTTCGCGTGAAGGTCTGTATTCCGATTGTTCTACGCGCGTTCAACGAGCGGAAGAGGCCGAGGAAAGTTGAAGCGTGGAAAGAAGTTGTTGAAAATTTGAAAATATAAAAATATAAAAATTTTAAAATGTAGAAATATAAAAATATAATATTGTAACGCGTTGGAAAACGAAATCGTAGGAGTCTCAGAGTGTCGAAGGGTGGCTGGATAGATATTCAACAAATTGGTCAACGAATCGGTCAATGGGGGGCAATGGTCTTCGGTTGTTTTAGTAATTCGGCGCACCGGAAGTAAGTTGCCCGTAAAGTCCAGTGTCGCGAGTCCCAATGCGTACAATAAGTTTCAAGTCGACTACCTTTCGCGATTTTTATTGAAGGTCCGTAGACCAATCGTTGAACGCGCGAGTTCAGCGAGCGGAAGAGGCCGAGGAAAGTCGAAGCGCAGAAAGAAGTTGTTGAAAATTTGAAAATATAAAAATATAAAAATATAGAAATATAAAACTATAAAAATATAATATTGTAACGCGTTGGAAAACGAAATCGTAGAAGCCTCCGTGTGCCGAAGGTTCGCCGGATATTCGGAGTCGAGGGGTTTGGGCTGTTTCGGCAATTCGGAGGCGAGTCGCTCGTAAAGTCCGGTGTCGCGGGTCCCGAGGCAGACCCCGGCTAATCCTTTAAGCTTGTTTCACAACGAGGGGATAGAGAAACGTAGACACAGAGAGAGCGAGAGGAAGAGAGAAGAAGGAAAAAAAAGGAGGAGAGGTCGCTATCCGCCACCTGTCTTTTTCTTCGTGGTTCATTTAGCGCTAGAAAGTTGCCGGCGCGGCGACGCGAGCAGCAAACGACCCGATCGGCTCTCGGCGGCTGCACAGTCTGTAGAAGCATTCGAAAAGGTAGATGGGTCGAACAGTTTCTCTTGACCGAGTCTAAAACGTTACGGAGAAGGATCAAAGGTACCCTACTTACGCACACCTCTCGGCCCGGGGAATTTCTCTTTCACGGTGGCCATCGATCATTGTTGGCCGGGGGGCCGGTCCTGCGGAAAGTGGCTCGACTCGTTGCCTCGTGAAACGCAACCAATTAGCGGCTGAACCGCGAGATAGTATCACCTGGCATCGTCCGGATACCGATTCTAGCTTTTGACAGCGATTCCGTTGCCCCTCACTGTCGACCTTCGCCAAAAAGAACCGCATTCCAGCTCCTTCTATCTCAGAAAAATTTACCTCAGATTTTTAACTCTTCAGAAAACGTAGATTCGAACTCTTCGCAGCTCAGCTGCCTTTGGTACCATTCTCAATTGCGATATCCCCAAAATTCCGCATGCGTTTCAAATCTCGTCGCCTTAGTCGCCTTTCGATGTCGTTTTGGCGACCGCATGCGAAAAGGAAATAGTTTCCTTCCGCAGGAAACGGTACACGCGGTTTAGAACTTGGCAGATTGGAAAAGCAGCGGAAGGAATCTTCCGCGCACTGAAAATCATGAATGAAACGGTTGGACGTCGTCTTCGATTCACAACCGAAACAGCTGTTGCGGTAGGATTCCTCGAGACGTTTATACTTGTTAGACTTTTAAAAGTTACGAGACGATCGCCGGCAGCCGCTGGCGTGAAATACGGTGAGAAGAAATATCGCGATCCTCGGCACGAGCCAAATTCGATGCGGAGAAGACAGCCTAGATTAGCTTGCGATTTTTATTTCGCGTCGATGCGAAATTGGCACCGCAATAAAAAGACGCGTTTCTCCGTTGCGGTAGGATTCCTCAAGACTCCTTTTATACTTGTGTTAGCCTTTAAAGGTCACGAGACGATGGCCAAAATGCGAGGGCCAAAATGCGATGGCGTACGACGAAAAAGAATATCGCGATTCTTGTTTCCCGTCGATGGGAAGTTGGCACCGCGATAAAAAGACGAGTTTCTCTGTCGCGGTCTCTAGAACTTGGACACTCTCGTTGCCGCACGAGCTAGTTAACGAGAACACGAGCGAGTAGCAGCAACAGCAACATCCGCCGCGGCGGCTTTTCCTCTCGCTCCGCTCGTTTCTCCGGCGCGCGTGCACGCGCACAATGCGAACAACGTTTTCTTTTCACCGTCGGCGTAATCGAGCGCCGGTTCAAACTTAGCTCGTTCCCGCGGGGGATCCGCTCGCCGTTCGAGCGCAAATTCCGATGATGCGGGGAAAACGTTATTGGAAGGCCAGAGCACCGAATTGCTCGGTCGTTGAACCGCAAGGAGGATCCACGGAAACGTGGGAACGTCGTCGACGGGATCGTTAAACCCCAAAATCGTATGCTGTGTTTGTTGGACTGTCGACGCTCTCGATTCTGAACTTGGCGATTCATAATCGACGCGATTTTCAACCCCTAAGCCTGTCGGACCGTCGACGCTTTCGATTCTGAACATGGCGATTCATAATCGACGCGATTTTCAACCCCTAAGACTGTCGGACCATCAACGCTCTCGATTCTGAACTTGGCGATTCGTAGTCGATGTGATCTTCAACCCCTAAGCCTGTCGGACTGTCGACGCTCTCGATTCTGAACTTGGCGATT
>CM052096.1:2188726-2217145 GCA_028453745.1 Agapostemon virescens | reverse complement strand
CCGGGTTTCTTTAAAGCGACGGAACCGGAATTAAATCAAGGGGACCGACGGTGTCCTTAAACTTCCGGTTTCCGTCTTCGCGGCCGTTGTTGGTCGTTCGATTGTCTTGTCCAGGTTTCTTCGAAACGACGGAACCGGAATGCGATCAAGGGGACCGACGGTGTCCTTAATTTTGAATAAAGGCGGTTTCCGGATAGATCGAGTAAGACTTTGCGGCAAGATGTCGATCCGGTCGCGCCGTTGAGTCGGGCGGACGTGGTGTCCGGGCCTTGAAAAGGGAAGGGTCACCTTTTAGAGTAGAGAAAAGTGCGCGTAGAAGTTTCGGATCGATCGAAGGGATTTTAAAGGGTTACCGATGGCGATCCGCGATGGCCCCGCGCGGTTTCGCAGGACCGAATCGGCCGACGACGAAACTGTGCGCCGAGGTTTTAGGTCAGAGGCTTAAGGTCTTTCCGAGGGATTCGAGGACGCCTGCGAGCATCCTCTTCTCTCAAGATTCTGCCGAAGAATCGTTTGCTGGTAAGAACCGTTTTACCAGCTCGACGACCGCGACAAAATCAACTCGGTCGGGAAATCTGTCCGAAAGCCTCGAGACCATCCTGGGTTAATTGCGCACTGTGTTTCTTCGATTCGCTGACACTTTTACACATGTCCGTTTTATAATGTATAATGCGTTTATATTACGTCTGTACATAAACAACAACGATGTTTATAAATTAATTAGTCTTTATCGCAGACATTGTACATAGAACCGACGACCGGTCGGTCAGAGAAGAAAGCGATGATCCTCGATGAAAGCGAATGAAAGAGCATCATCGCGAATGACGGAATGATTAAGCTGGAGGAAAGGGGGTGAAGAAACGCGTCGACGAGCTCCGTTATCCGAATATTGGCGCGGTTTTTGCGATAGACGCTTTTAGCGTTTATCCATCGCTCGCTCGATCGCACGCACGCACGCGCTCGCTCGCTCGCTCGCTCGCTCGCTGGCTCGCGACCAATTATTTAATTCGTCGTTGAGAAATATATACGCGTATATCTCGCAGAATATATACACACACATATATATATTCTGTATAATATACATACACAGCTTACCGGACAGTACGATTTATCGTGGTGGTTCGAAGCCGCGTCGCACGCGGATCGATTCAAACAATCTTTTTCTTCTAGCCTACTTTTACAAAAACCCACGGGAGTCTCTCGGGGAAACTCCTTGGGCAGTGAGTTTTTATAACGTTTGACATTTTATCGCGCGGCAGATCCACCGGGGGGCAAGCCCGTGTCAAAAGGTCGCAACGTTCTTTCGCCGTGTTCGGGAAAGAGCGACACGCGTTGCGATGAGAAACGATTGTTTCCCTGAAACGGAAGTTCGCGGGCTGACATTTTGCGTGTTCCGGATCCTGCGTACCGAGATCAATTTGTAAAGGATTTTTCTTTTCTCGTTTTTCGAAATGTACGTAGAACGATCGGGTGTGCGGTACCACACCGGTATTTTTGCATTTGATGGAATGTTAAATTTACGAATGGTTAAATTTATTCGAACGGTTGTTAAGGGTGTGACCACCCCCGACGGACGCGAAGGTCTCGCGAACTCCTGTTGTTTAAGGAATCGAGCATAATTTTATCGTCGTAATCAGGAGGACGCGATCCGATCGTTTTTTGCGTCGCTCCGTTATCGCTGCGACGTCGTATTCTACCGATGGTAATGCAGGTATCTTGCGTCGCGTCGACTGCCGCGTGTCGATAAGTAATCGATGAAATCGCGCGGGCATCGATTCGAATTTGAATTGAAACACTCCGTTCCACGGACAACTGAGGGGGGAAAGGAAAAGAGTATGTTCGGTAGCAGTAGTATAGGAATAATTGGAGGGTGTCGAATTATAAGGAAACAGCAAGTATTATTCGCCGAGAAGTGTGTGTTTCTCTCACATGTGCTGGCAAATTCAATGTATTATATACCTATCAAATAAATATTATCTGAATTAAGATAATTCATTGTAGGGTCTTCCGAGGTCTTCGGTCTAACATTTTTTACGATTCGGCGCAAAATTATTCAACGTTTCCTTCCTACCTTATCGATGCATCCAAATTTTTTTTCTAACCTTGAATATCTTTCTAATACAAAGGCCTGTAACGGTGTAACGATAGATTTTTATCGTAAATTTGTCAGATCTATTGATCCAATTAATCCTCGTTGTTAGCTGTCGATAATAGAGTTCTTCCGTTAGAATTTATCATTTGAAGTAGGACAATCGGTACAAGATGTCGCTAGCTGTCCTTTCCTTTCGAGTCCCGACACCCCTATTGACAAGGACTTCGTACAAGGTTTTTGCTACTTCTTTTCTGGCATTTGTTTCCTTGTTCAAAAAATTCGGTCAGTAAGTTGACAGACAGGAGGGAAGAGATCGTTGTTCGATGATTGTCCTCAACCAGCTTGATTCGAAAAGCGTGGTTTTAAACGATGAAGTCCTCGAAGGTATTACAGACAATAACATTGGACGATTCGGACTGGAAACCACCTGCGCCTATTTTAATACGGCTTGACAAAGGTGGTTGCGCTCCGCACGATATTCACATTGACAAAAACGAGGTATTTAATAACTGTTTTTCTAGTACCAATTTATTTCCGGTCATTCATGGTTTTCATTGACCGAATTTTTCACGGTTCGAATAGTTCAGGATTGGTCGCGCCAAAGACAACGATGAGATTATTTTGGATACAATGATATCTAGAAAACAGTGTCTCATAAGATGCGAAGGAAACGAGGAATGGACTATCAAAGACCTGAGTTCCTCCACTACGTTCGTCAACGATGTACCTCTTGTGTACAACATAAGCCAAAGACTCGATAACGGCGACATCATACAGTTCAGTACAAGCCAACAATTTAGGTATAAATTTACTGTTTTCGTCGAGGAAGAGCACAGAGCTAAGAAACCTAGGCTAGACGATCGGATAATGGACAATGTCCTTACGGAACAGAAAACGTTTGCAGAGAGTCAGGAATGTCAGAAGAGAGTTCTCAAAGAGAAGTTACGGATAAAGCAAAAGGAACAAGATTCATTGAAACAACAACTGGAACAACTGTTGTCGCAACAGTCTGCTGCTAAAGAAAATACAGATGAACTGAAAAAACAAATTGTTCTTCTAGAGGGTCAAATAGAGAGCGGCAACGACCAGGAACAACATTTGCATAAAATGTATGCCGATCTGCTGGAAGAATTAGAAAACGAGCGAGTGCAATTCGAAAAACGATTGAAGGACGAGAAGAGAAAGTGGGAGGAAGCTTTGAAAGCAAGCAAACAGGAGAAAGAAGCATTAGAGATCAAAACAAGGGAACAGATGGAGAAGTTGAAGCAAGAGCAACAGGCTGAATGGAAGAGCGTCATGGAAAATAGAGTTAAAGAGGAGAAAGATATACAGGCTCAACTGTTGATTGAAAAAATAGTATTGGAAGAGAAGTTAAAGGAGACTGAAAAGGCTTTGAAAGAAAAAGAAGCTAAAACCGAAACAATCCAGAACAATGGTACCATCGTTTATGCTTGTACTAGTAAGAGCTTTAGTTTATAACTAATGTATTAAAAGGTGGGACTAATTACTGTAATTCAAACTCTGTATTTATAGCTGCAGGACCCTCCGAAATTATGGACGATAGCTGTATATTTTTAGAAATTATAAACGATCCAACGGAACTTCAAATCTTGGACACCATCGATTTGACTGTATCCACTCAAGCCGTTTCAAATACCCAGCAGGAAAAAGAAAGCGTGATTAATAAAGTTAGCAATATAATGGACGAACAATTGACCTGCAGCGTGTGTTCAGAGTTATTCGTGACTGCGACGACACTAGAATGTATGCACACATTCTGCTGGCATTGTATTACCACATGGAACAGAAAAAAGAACGTATGCCCCGTATGCAGGGCACCGGTGAAGTCCATGACTAGGTCGATAGTTCTTGATAATTTTATCGAAAGTATGTTAGAGAATTTGCCTACGCATTTCAAAGAAAGGAGAAAAGAAGTCATAGAAGAGAGAAAAGGTAACCCGACAAATAAATGATATCTTATAATTTCCTGACGATGGAATAAAATCTGATTTATATTTTACAACAGTTGCAGCTACCAAACACAAAAGGAAAGTTCGTTGATTCGTTGCTGCAGCAAAAAAAAGAAGTCTGTCCTGTTGTTGTTCAAAATACTTTATTTCAGTATAATTTTTTTTTTTTAGTTTTTAATAAGTATTACAGGTGTTAATATAAAAGTATTTTCTTAATAATAATATAAATATAAAAGAAAAACCATTCAAACGCATAAATTTAATTATATGAAACGTATTACGGTATCATTAATATTTTTCGCTTATTATTTATGACAATATTCTATTCGAGGCAGTTATTCGACGTAAGAGTATGCATGGAAAAAATATTTTTAAATACATCGTTAAAAAATAAAATGCCATCCGATGGTAAAAACTTCGAATGTATAAACTGTTTTCGATCACAATTTACAAATCTAGTATGGTATATTTCTAGTACGGTACATGCAATACTAGATGGTGCTGTAGATCGATTATGAAGTATCGTGTTATCAGAGAGACGTATCAGTCTGCTCAACGACTTCGCGCTAGTCGGATTGGAAGGACGATTGTTACGTTGGAAACACGACTTTCGGAAGAAACGCATAACTTATTGGTATAAATTCACGTTGTAATTTATTCGCATAATCCTTAACAAAATATGTTAATTTTCAGAACTTTGAACAGCACATTCAGCTGCTGCTACATAAAACTTTAACCCCTTATTTTATAACAATGAGTGATGCAAATTCTTATTAAATGTGTACACGGGGTGTCTCAAATAATCATTACTTTTCAAAAAATATTTTTTCCTTTGTCAATTTGCGATTCGACGCTTCGTTTTTTAAGTTATCAACGTACTACGCGGACCAATCAGAGCGCAGCTACGATGGATGTATTTCGGTTCGGTCAGTTGCAACGCCACGTACGGCAAGAATTCGGTTCGTTATAACCACGCATTTAAATTTCGTAGAATAATCCCAAGAATCGTGCTTTCCAAGGAACACGTTTTTTATTTCGAATAATTATCGGCAATGATTTTACAAATAATTGAAATTGCGAACAACTGGAGGGTCCCAACTGCTACGAATTCAAATGAACCGCACGGATTGCCTTCTTTCGAGATTAGTTGTGAAATAATGGCGTCGTCGGCGCTGCGGAAACGTGGAGGATTTTCGCATCGAGATTCTGCGTTCACGGTTGTCCGTGGTTGTGACACCGAACTATACCCTGAACGTCGTGTAAATGGCGAAATACAATATACGACGACACTAGGGTAAAGTGAAATCATTTCGTTCGGTGGAGTGGTTCGTTGGTCCGTTGATTCGTTCAGGTTTCCGTGTCGTTGACGGATCAAGCTCTCGACGACACGGTCACGTTGTTTTTGGCGGTGGGAAAACGACACGACTTTGGAAGGATGGCGACCTGACCCTTTCCGAATAATGGAATACTGTGCACAACGGTACGTTACCACCTCGGTCGAGTTTTATTTACCATGGCTGCGTGCAATCGTTCCCTCGAGTTGTTCGCTCGAATTCGAAGCATGTTTTCACGATCATCAGCTATATCTCTCCGAAACCTCCTGAAGGTTACGCGAGCTGTTATTAAAGACACTATTCACGCATTTTAGCCGTCGTCATGACAAATTTTTTTCCACCTGTCTTTGTGCCTCCGAAGACGGTGCACGATTTCACAAAATCGTCCCGTGCCCGACACCACGTGCCCTTTGTTTTATTCCGTCGAACTTGTGCGAACGTTCTCGAGAACGGACTCCAGTGAACGTGACTACTCCATTCGATGATTATTTACATGCTTGAAATTTCCCTGAAGTCGTGTCTCGCTGGGAATTAAAAAAGAAACATGGAAGGAAGAATAGTACTGTCAATGGAATTCTCGATCATAGGCGTTGATTAAAACGTTTAAGCTAGTCTCGTGAAACTTTATATGGAGTATTCTTGTTTGCTTTCTTTGTCTATTGTGAATTATATATTTTTTTTCGTTCCCACTTTTACACGAACTTCGCTAAGAATTCTGTTGGCACTGTTCAATGCCAGAGAAATTACAATCCCAAATATTATTTTGCAAATGATTTCTAGTTTTGTTGATTTTATTTTCTTTTTCAGATTGTCAGTTTAAAATACATTGAATTGGTGCTATTAATCTTACAAGGTGAGTAAATAACATAATAAAATATCCAATTTTAGATTTTAAAAATAATAAAATATCCAAATTTTAGAGTCGAAACAGTTTGGGGTGCAAAAGGTTAAACTGTAAATAATTACAAGATTGAAAAGATTGTAGTACTAATTCCTTCTATGACTTGTAAACAGATGGCTGACGTTGATCCCGAAACTCTACTGGAGTGGCTCAGTATGGGCCAAGGAGAAGAAAGGGACATGCAATTAATTGCTTTAGAGCAGTTATGCATGTTGCTGCTCATGTCTGATAATGTTGACCGATGCTTTGAATGGTATGTAGTATATAAAATAACTAGTAGGCATAAGTATTGTGTACCGACCGATTACTCAACAAAAACAAATTATTTTAATTTCAGCTGTCCTCCACGCACATTTCTCCCTGCATTATGTAAAATTTTTTTGGATGAATTTGCACCAGATAGTGTCTTAGAAGTGACTGCTCGGGCCATCACATATTACTTGGACGTTTCTGCAGAATGTACACGCAGAGTAGTAGCAATGGAGGGTGCTGTAAAAGCTATTTGCAGTCGCCTGTCCGGAGCTGGATTAGGTTCCAGAACTAGTCGGGACTTGGCCGAGCAGTGCATAAAGGTACCAAATGATTTAATTATCTTCTAACTACAGATGTGCGAAAACAGGAAAACTTAGGATGGGTAATTGGTTCTCATAAATTTTTGCGATTGCCGTAGGTATTGGAACTGGTTTGCGCAAGGGAAGCTGGTGCTGTATTCGAAGCGGGTGGCCTTCCATGTGCCTTGTGCTTTATCCGAGAACACGGAGCTCGCGTGCACAGAGATACCCTGCACTCTGCGATGGCCGTAGTGACCCGTTTATGCGGGAAAGTAGAACCGCAAGATAAATCATTACCAGATTGCGTCGAGGCTTTGTCAACGTTACTCAGACACGACGATGCACACGTTGCCGACGGAGCACTTCGTTGTTTCGCGTCGCTCGCCGACAGATATTCGCGTCGAAACACAGATCCCGCTCCTCTAGCATCGAACGGATTAGTTTCTGAACTCTTGCACAGGTACGTGTCCGTGGATTCTCCGGTCACGGCATTTTTCTAACTCTATCGTTTTTAGGTTGTCGAACGCAGCAGGACCTGGCACAGCGATAGCAACGACTTCCGGAAATCCAAAGACACCGCCACCTTCCAGCACAGCGTCAACGATTCCGACTCCGGAAGCGAAATCGTGCGCTTCCGTATCCACTATAATTAGCCTTCTGTCGACGCTTTGCAGAGGATCGCCATCCATAACACACGATCTTCTACGCTCCGAGTTACCGGACGCGATCGAGAAAGCTCTGAAAGGAGACGAACGATGCGCTCTCGATTCTATGAGATTGGTAGATCTGTTGTTGGTTTTGCTCTTCGAAGGCAGGTCAGCCTTGAGCCGTAATACAACCGGTGGATCGTCCGGAGCGATATTACCGCGATTGAGACGTTTGGATAGCGCTGCGGAAAAATCCCACAGGCAACTGATCGATTGTATTCGATCAAAGGACACGGATGCTTTGATAGAGGCTATGGACTCCGGTGTCATCGAAGTCAATTTTATGGACGACGTTGGTCAAACGTTGCTCAATTGGGCGTCCGCGTTCGGTACTCACGAGATGGTCGAATTTTTATGTGATAGGGGCGCGGATGTTAACAAAGGTCAACGATCGTCCAGTTTACATTACGCTGCCTGCTTCGGGAGGCCAGCCATCGCAAAAGTGTTGCTGAAGCACGGTGCGAATCCAGATTTGAGAGATGAGGATGGAAAGACGCCATTAGACAAAGCCAGAGAACGGGTGGACGAAGGTCACAGAGAAGTGGCAGCTATATTACAGTCTCCTGGCGAATGGATGCTGCCTAATCAGGAGCACAGAAAGCCAGAAATCGAGTCAGAGTTTACAGAACCAAAAGGCGATCCCGAGATGGCTCCGGTATATTTGAAGCGTTTGTTGCCGGTGTTCTGTGCGACATTTCAGTCGTCCATGTTACTCAGCGTCCGGAAAGCCAGTCTGAGTTTAATTAGAAAGATGGTGCATTATATTCAACCGGATCTGCTCGTTGAAACGTGCGGTTCCGATAAAACAGGAGATTGCGGCTCTATGCTTGTAGAGGTGATTGCCAATGTGCTGGACAACGAGGTAAGTTCGGTATTTCAAATTTTTGTCTATAATCAAATATTATCTTTTACTTGTGTATGTATGTATGTGTGCGTGTGTGTGCGCGTGGGTGCGTGCGTGTATGCAGGACGATTCAGTTAAGTGTGCCACTGTATGTCACTTTTGATACTGTACAAATTTTGGTCTCAATCATATTTTTTCACACGCCAAATAGCTTGCATCTAATTTATATACAGCAGACTTTCTTTGAATCGCCCTTTATATTTCTTTAGGTCCTATGGAAAAGTTAATATTATTACAGGATTAGTTGATAACAATATGTTGAACATGTTAGTAGTCATGCAGGCAGGCAGGCAGCCAAACAGACAATTCTAGTGATTTAGTTAAGACTGTTCGCAGGAGCTTGAGTTAAAAACACCATCACCACCACCTCCGCCTCTCAAGCCGTATAGTGGCCCAAAATTGCGTTGCCTCTCATCGTGCAAGTCTTCCAGTTCCCTGAACTACATTGTTGATAAGACGGTAACGTCTAATTCTATATTTGCCAATCGCTAGTTGGAAGAAACCCCTTGTGTCCCCTATTTGCTATACGTGACGCTCCCAAATATATATACATATATATATATATATATATTTCTTTTCTTTTTTTTATATCATCACTGGGTTTTTCTCATTAATAACTACGCAAATATCTCATTAACATTATTGCGTTCGTTCTATGATTTAAAAGCAAAGCGTGATATCTAACATATATACGTAAGCATGTCTTACACTTATTCTGACAAAACGTGTCCGTTTTTTTTTCTTTAGTGTATATATATTTTACAATACTATAAAATATATATCTACAACGTGGAGTGGAGATATATTTTTACTTTCTTAACTACTGTTATACGCATTAATTGTACACATGGCCCAACGAGCAACACACACTTTAGCACAGAACGTGACATAAGAGGACAGTTAGGGCAAGAGAACTTTGGAACTAAAAAGAAATTAAAAAAGAAAAAGCTTCGTTTCTGGAAAAAAATATATATATATATAAAGACAGAGATGTTCAATGAGTTTCTTTCGAAGGATCTTAATATATAAAAGCTGGTTGTCCACTTCTGTCGACTGTCTGCCTGCTGCTGATGGGATTACTGGGCGTGACTTGCTTGTGATTTCATTGACTTCGCGTAATCGTCGTTTTGCTCGCAAGTATCAGATTGTGCCGTTTCATTGGTGTTGTTACCACACAGTTCAACGAGACAACAGTCGACAAATTCATAGATACTTGTGTGTTGTTACATACCTACGTCATATAATATAAATCAATATCGAGAAACAAACAAACAAACAAACAAACAAACAAACAAACAAACAAAGGACCAGAAATATCATTTTATTTTATTCTTTTATTAAACTTAATATCAGATTCTGACTCGAACGACAGTCATCGCCTGAACGCCGATTGTTTAAACTGTTCTTTTTTCTTTCTTTTTCCATTTCCATCCGTATAGGAGGACGAGGCCGGACACTTAGTGGTCCTACAAATGATACAAGATTTGATGATAAAAAGCAAAGATGAGTTTCTAGAACATTTCGCTCGTTTGGGAGTCTTTTCGAAAGTCGCCGCATTGGCCGGACCGAAAGAGACCGCACCGGACCCAGAGGCAGAATCAAATCAGTCCGGGGAAGAGCAAAGAATGGAAGACGCGAGAGAGCTTCTAGTCGGAAGAGCTTATCATTGGAGAGACTGGTGCATCTGCCGTGGACGTGACTGTCTTTACGTCTGGTCAGACGCGGCAGCCTTAGAATTATCGAATGGGAGCAACGGATGGTTCAGATTTATACTCGATGGGAAACTGGCGACAATGTACTCAAGCGGAAGCCCAGAAGGTGGAACAGACACGTCAGGTGCGTTCTCAGTTTCCGCGTTAACGTCGGCGCCAGATTATCATAATGTCTCGTCCATCTTGCCATTGTCTTTCTCGTTGAAGTGTTCCCCTCACCTCCTTTTACACCCTTCGCGACAATTTGAATGAGCTCTGCTCGAAGAGAGATCACGTTCTTTCTTTTACTTGTTATAGTACATTTTATTTATCATTTTCTTTTCTTTTTATTTTTGTTCATTTGTGATTAACTTCCTATTCGCGAAGGGGAATAGTTTAGTGAATAACTGGTTTTACTAACTGCCTACAGGAAAAGGGAGGAACACAGAGTCGCTTACCACCGAAGGTAGGTACATACATGTTCGACTCTCCTTATAGTTGCGCACGTTCTCCCAGAAAAAGAAAACCCTTCAGTGTTGAATCATCATCGATCGCATGACACAATCGATCCTTTTTTATCTCTGCTGCATGACGACCTCTTCTAAACATTCTTCTTCTGCCACAAAACATTGTTTCGATTCATTGAACTTCACCGACGTGTCCTGCTTCGGTCGATCAGAACCGTATCAATTACTTGGGAACGTTATGTGCATTGCAGAGAACCGCGGTGAATTCTTAGAGAAACTCCAGAGAGCTCGCAACCAGGTGAAGCCGAACTCGATAAGTCAGCCAGTTCTGTCGCGGCCTGGTACGACACGGTTGATCGTTGGAAATTGGGCATTGTCCAGCAGAAGGGAGAGCATGCTGTGTATACACAACAACGACAGTTTGCAGGTGACCACTTTGAGAGAGGATCTGCCTGGATTCATCTTTGAATCGAATAGGGGCACTAAGCATTCCTTCACGGCAGAAACTAGTTTGGGTAAGCTAGACACACTGCGAAGACTTCTACGATGACAGTCATATGCTTGCTTATACTTAAATATTAAAATGATATAAAAGTAGCAAATCATTTGGCTGTCTTTATGTATTTTTACCAGTTTTGCTAGAAGCTAATAGAACCTTCCTAATCTCCAGGTCCAGAATGTGCGGCAGGCTGGGCTGGGAAACGAGGGAAACGATTAAGGTCCAAGATAGAAGCCATCAAGCAAAAAGTAAAAATGCAAGCGCAGGACATTTACGAGCGTTACTTCAAAGCTGCACGCGCCCAACCGCGAGGAGTGGTCGCCAAGTTGAGTGTGATCGTTAGTCAGATCGAGAAAGCTTGTCAGAAGCAACAGTCTGGGAACCGAGAATGGCGTAACATACTTCAAAGCACGCTCGAAGAGTTGAAGCTTCTGTTGAACGAGGAGGGGAAGGTCTCCGCGTACGAGCTGCATTCCAGCGGCCTAGTTCAAGCGTTGCTTGTCCTATTGGCAGCTCCGCCAGGACCGCAGCCACCGACACTAAGAGCGACCAAGCTTCGAATGCAACGAATAGTAGTGTTTAAAAGTTGTTTCCATGCGACGGACGTGAACAAGGAATACAACTCCGCGAAAATTCTAGTCCATAAGTTGGTCTCGGTGTTGGAGTCGATCGAGAAGTTACCAGTCTATTTGTACGACACGCCTGGCTCGGGTTACGGCTTGCAAATTCTGACCAGAAGATTGCGCTTCCGTTTGGAGAAAGCGGCCGGCGAGAGCTCTTTGATAGACAGATCCGGTCGTAGCTTGAAGATGGAGCCGTTGAGTACTATACAACAATTGGAGAATCATCTGTTGCGAATGGTGGCGAGACAGTGGTACGACCATGACCGATCCACGTTCACGTTCGTCAAGAAATTGAAAGAGGGCAACAAGATCACGTTCAAGTATCAATACGACTTCGACGAGAACGGATTGCTCTACTGGATCGGTACAAACGCGAAGTCCTGCACCGAATGGGTGAACCCTGGTCAGTACGGTCTGATCGTTGTCACGTCCAGCGACGGAAGGAACCTTCCCTACGGTCATCTCGAAGACATACTGAGTCGCGATCCGTCCGCGTTAAATTGTCACACGAACGACGACAAACGAGCGTGGTTCTCGATCGACTTAGGAGTCTGGATCATACCTAGCGCCTACACGCTGAGGCATGCGAAAGGCTACGGTAGAAGCGCGTTGCGAAACTGGCTGTTCCAGGCGTCTAAGGACGGCGTTACTTGGACCAATCTTTACACACACGTCGACGACACTTCTCTGAACGAGCCTGGCAACACGGCCACGTGGACGTTAGAATTGCCGACAGACGAGACGCAAGGTTGGCGTCATCTACGGTTGCAACAGATCGGAAAGAACTCGTCCGGTCAAACGCATTACCTGTCCGTGTCTGGATTTGAAGTTTACGGCGAAGTGACCGGAGTATGCGAGGACTTGGGTCGCGCCGCTAAAGAGGCCGAAGCTGGAATACGAAGATTGAGAAGATTAATTAAATCCCAAGTACTCCGTCATTTGGTTGTCGGTGCTAGAGTTGCTAAAGGCCTGGACTGGAAATGGAGAGATCAAGACGGTGTACCACCAGGTATTTCTATACATCTGTGTATCCTAGAAAATTGATTCGAGTATTTTGCTAATTCGTTCGTTTCTTCGTTCTACCAGGCGAAGGTACCGTGACGGGAGGACTGCATAACGGTTGGATAGACGTGACGTGGGATCACGGCGGTTCCAATTCTTATAGAATGGGCGCCGAAGGGAAATACGACTTGAGACTAGTTGGCGCCGGTCTAGACTCTGACAGTGGAGCGAAGGGTAAAACGGGTGCCGGGGTGCTACCCGGACGAAAATCCAGTAGCACGCCTAGTTTGCCAGATTGCACTGACACCGTGATGCGCGGTTCGGTGGCGTCTACCGATCAAGCAGCCAGTGCAGATAATTTAGCTGCCAAGGTACGATTCGATCTGCTTTCGCATAAAATCGCAGACGTGTTCTTTGAATTATTGTACGTACAAATGTTATGAGAATAATACACTTGTTAACCCTTTGCCCTACAATAACGAGTCGGGCAAGAAAGTCTAGCCATTGTTATTGTAAAATAAGTCGTAGAGAAAGACAGAAGTGGAGGGAGAGGAACGAATGAAAAGTTACATTGATATTTTGTTTGTTGTAAACAGCAAGCCGCCGAATCATTAGCAGAGAGCGTGTTGTCGGTTGCTCGTGCCGAGGCAGTTGTTGCTGTAACCGGCGAAGGTGGTGCAAACTCGACGAGCGAATTGTCCGTTGTATTACACCCGAGGCCCGACACTACCTTGCCAAGTGATCTGGCAACGATTGTCGAGAGTCTTGCCCTTAACACTGACTGTTCCACCAACAGTAATAGCAATCGTGCGTCCAGTAGTTCAAAACCGTTGCTTCCTACCGTGCGAGGAAACAAGGTTTGACGATGCTCGTTGTAATCATTCAAGCCGGTATACGGGGCAAGTCGCTGAACAGTATGCTTAAAATTTATTTAATTGTTCTTTTTATTGAGAGTAAATAGTACAGTCAAGTGGCTCGCCCTGTGTACGCGTGTCGCATCGGTGTGTATAGAATTGACATTAATATTCTATCGAACTACGTTTGTAGCCGGTGGCGAGCTTGCTGGAGGCAGCCGACGTGCGTGACCGTGCCAGAGAGGGATCGGACAGGCTACGCAACAACACTAACAGCTTCTTGAACGGAGACTTAGTTAACTTAGTGCCAGTTAGAATTAGCGTGTCGGGCGAGTCGGAGGATAACTCGTTAAGTGTAAAGCCTGTACAAAGACACTCTGGGATCGCCGATGGTATGAAAACAGCACAATTCTTTTAACGATCGTTCTTTGTCGTTGTCGGAAGAAAAGTAATCTCATTAAAGACTACTAATCGTTGTTTACCGCTGTCCCGTAAAACACACACGTGACTTATACTCACCTGTTACATTTCCATTCGACTAGCTGCCAAAGAATGCAGTCGGGACAAAGAAGCTAGTTCGTCTACGCAAAACACAACCGGAGGATGTCCCGTTGTCGTGACCAATCCCATGTCCGTGTCTGTTCCCAACCTCGCTTGTTCAGATACTAGCAATACTTTGGAACCAACAACTGCTACCGGTTTGCTGGGCACGTTCACCGCGATGACTCGAAGACGAACGTATGGTTAGTGCTCGTGAAAAATATTGCTAGAAAATATTCACGTGCTGTCGTGTCACTGTAACGTCATTGCACATCGTTCTACGTCGATTCTGCTTGTTCTCTGATCCAACCGTGAAAGAAATCCGCTTTCATACCCCGCTAACAAGGTGTTCCCTCGTAGGACCTTCAGGTGGACAGCACATCACTTCTAATTCAAACACCGGTTCGAATTCGCGCGGACCTAACTCGGTGTCGAGCTTGGTTCGTCTCGCCTTGAATCCTAACTTCCCCGGGGGTTTGCTGAGCACCGCCCAGAGCTATCCAAGCTTAACCAGCAGCGGTCAAGTGGCAGGCAGCGGTGTCACGACAACGACAGGAGCCGCATTTGGACAAGCACTGACAATGTCCCTGACCAGCACGAGCAGCGATAGCGAACAGGTAAAGATCATTGAACGTTCGACAGACGTTTCGCTTTCGAATGTTTCTTTCTCAAATATATTATATCCAGACTGCAGATTTTGATGCATTTACACGAAAGTGAATCGATAAATTATAAAATTGCGAATACGTTTTTTATAAAGTACATTTTTATTTAGTTTATATTTCTTACAATCGACAACTTCTGTTTCGTATAGAAATCCGCAGTCTGGTTATGACTATGTATGAAATTTAACATCAGTTGTATGATTTTATATAATGTAATAAGTAGTTATTGCTACAGGTCAGTCTCGAGGACTTTTTGGAGACTTGCGGAGGTGTTGCGAGCTCTAGTGCCAGTGGGGCCAGGATCATCAACAGACCAACCCTCGTGACGGAATTGGAGGACGACGAGGAAGTTGTGCTCGAGGAGGAAGAGGACAACGATGAGCATGATCAAGAGGTGAGAGTCCAAGAATATCCTAAATACGTCGTTTAACAAATTAGCTTCACCGTAGTATCAATACATTCCTTTCTTTTTTTCACTTAGGAGGACGACGAGGAAAACGAAGAAGAAGGGGAATGCTGTGAAGGGGATTACGAAGAGGTAACGCCGAGTTGGAGTCTGTTGGCATTGTACTTGGACGAAGACGCTTCTCAGAGCAGCAACAGTCGTGCTTGGGACGACGAGTTTGTTTTGAAACGTCAATTCTCGGCTTTGATTCCCGCCTTCGACCCTCGGCCAGGCCGAACAAACATTAATCAAGTAAGTGAAAAGAACGATTGGCCTTCGCCAGCAGCACAACGAGACACTGACATACTTATTTCACAATGCAACAGACAACGGATCTAGAAGTTCCACCACCTGGCAGTGAAACGCAATCCAGCGCTCGCGTAGGCTCGCTACCTATACCGAGGTTATCGTTGACATTGAAAGGACCAGGCCTTCCTGGTGTACCGGATGTCGAGTTACCGCTCACGGAGCCGCATGCCAGTATCTTCCAGGCTGTACAGGAGCTGATGCAGCTTACCGAACTGGGAAGTCGTCAGGAGAAGCTGAGAAGAATATGGGAACCAAATTACACGTAATGCAGCATCCTCTTTGCACCCTATTTATCATTACATTTACAATCCTCGAGCTGGCCGTGTTAACTCGTATCTGGTTTACAGTATAATATACAAAGAATCCAAGGACGAAGAATCGTCGGGAAGAGCAACGCCGATTGTGACGCTGTACTCTCGCAACGCTACGCAAAATTCTTCTGCGTGCACCGTCGAGGACGTGTTGCAGCTCTTGAGGCACGTTTACGTGTTGAGCACGACTTGGGACGACGGCAAGCAGCACATCGACTACGAAGAGTCCGAGGAGTCGACGTGTTGCGTCCACCCTGACGACTTTACCTCGAAGAAGATCACGAACAAGATCGTTCAACAGATTCAAGACCCGTTGGCGCTAGCTGCCGGTGCATTGCCGAATTGGTGCGAGGAGTTGGCCAGGAGTTGTCCGTTTCTGCTGCCATTTGAAACCAGACGATTGTACTTCAGCTGTACCGCGTTCGGGGCATCCCGGAGCATCGTGTGGCTTCAAACGCAGAGGGACGCGGTCCTTGAGCGACAAAGAGCACCCGGTTTGAGTCCGCGACGCGACGACAGCCACGAATACCGCGTCGGCCGACTGAAGCATGAAAGGGTTAGCGTACCTAGGGGAGAGAAACTATTAGACTGGGCGGAACAAGTGTTGAAAGTACACGCGAGTCGGAAAAGTATATTGGAGGTGGAATTCGTCGGCGAGGAGGGGACCGGTCTCGGTCCGACGTTGGAGTTCTTCGCATTAGTCGCCGCGGAGTTGCAGCGCAAAGACCTGGGTCTGTGGCTGTGCGACGACGAGGAGCCTCAAGAGGAGTCTGAGGAAGAAATCAGAGTTTCCAGTGACCAGACACGACCGGCAGGATACTATGTGACGCGACCTAGCGGCTTGTTCCCTGCTCCGTTACCGCAGGATTCCGCAGCTTGCGAACGCGCCGTGCGATACTTCTGGTTCCTCGGTGTGTTCTTGGCGAAGGTTCTGCAAGATAATAGATTGGTAGACCTGCCGCTGTCCCGTTCTTTCTTGAAGTTAATGTGTCACGGAGACATCACGAACAACGTGAACGAGAAGATCGGTCTATCCGGTGTCACTCAGGAGAGCATGTCGTCCAGCATGTCCAGCAGCTTCATATCGGAAGAAGGGGAAACGGACGCCGCGTACTCCGCGTTCGTACCGTCTCCATGGTACGCCGGTCTGTTGGACATAGAGGACCTCGTGCTCGTCGACCCGGTTAGAGGCGAGTTCCTCAAAGAGATTCAGACAGCCACCGCTAAACGAGACAGAACGTTCTCGGATGGTCGCAGTTCTACGGACGAGGAAACCTCCTTGACCATCACCCATCCGTCTGGGGTATCCGTGCCAATCGAAGATCTGGCTTTGACGATGACTTACTCGCCCAGCTCGAAGATATTCGGACACGATCAAGTGGAGTTAATCGAGGGCGGCGCGGATATGTTTATCACCATGGAAAACGCCAAGGAATACGCTGAGCTGACAGTTAATTATTGCCTCGATCGTGGGATCTCGAAGCAGCTCGAGTCGTTAAGATCTGGTTTTTCGAAGGTCTTCCCAATGGAAAAACTCCATGCTTTCAGTCCCGAGGAGATCAGGGCGATGCTTTGCGGCGTGCAAAATCCACAATGGACCAGAGAAGATTTGCTCACCTACACCGAGCCTAAGTTAGGTTACACGAGAGAAAGGTAAATAGACGGATTATTTGGCGATTGGCATAACGCTATTTATTCTTTATCGTGTACAATGTAATCGTAATCGGAATTTCTTCTTTTCTCTTGCAGTCCTGGATTCCAGAGATTCGTGAACGTTCTAGTTTCGTTGACCGGCCCAGAGAGAAAGGCTTTCCTACAGTTCGCAACTGGATGTTCAGCTCTGCCTCCCGGTGGATTATGTAATTTGCATCCTAGGTTGACCGTGGTGAGAAAAGTGGACGCTGGCTCAGGTGGTTATCCCTCCGTTAACACCTGTGTTCATTATTTAAAATTGCCAGAGTATCCCACCGAAGAGATGCTTAAAGAAAAACTTTTGGCCGCGACTAAGGAAAGAGGGTTCCATTTAAATTAATCTTGTTTCTGGTTGGGCAAGCATATCTGCGCTAACGATGAACAGAAACAGGAGAGAAAATAATTATAGGTGTGTACTCGCCCCTGAAGCGTGCAAATCGACTGGAGAGGTTCGAAGGATCGAACTGTATGTGTGGTCTACACGCGAAAGCAATGTCTGGCCTTGATGTTATTCGATAAAACCGAAAATAATTGTCCAATAGGAAGAAAAATCAGTTTGAAAGAATTAACACGTTGCCTGGAACGGAAACGCGCGCGAGTAAACCAACATGTGTAGAATCGCTTGAATAAAACTAATAGTTAATCCGCGTAACGCGACTATTCTAAAACACGATATTTGCTACGTAATTACATTCTGATTTATACGGTATCTAATAATACAAATGAGAGAGAGGGAGAGAGAGAAGAGAATCCAAGAAAAAAAGACGATTGTCGTAGGTTGTCCGTTCCAGGTGATCATACGATGCGATTACCAGTTTTGTCCAATACAATAGAAATTGTATTTTCTCAAAGAAAAAAAAATGTAATACACGCGAGTGTTTTCACGTATATTTGCTGTCCTTGTGGAACAAGAACTTAACAGTTCCTTAATATAGAACGAATGTTCGTACTGTCTTCTTTGTGGAGTATTCTTATGCTTGGAAAGTGATTCGTACTGTAAAGAAAAGGAAAGAGAAAGAGAAAGAGGCACCGTAAGGTATAAATTTCTATTTTCTTTGTCAGTATGCCTCTATGGTAACCGTACTCACACTTATTACACACACGCGCGCACGCGCATACACACATACACATACCATTGTCGTTATTAAAATGCACGAGAACAGTGAAAAATCAAAATTGCTCTGTGCAAAGTGCTAAGTTCTTTTTTTCTTTAATATTATTGGTCACCACGAGAACGATGTATTTTTAGCCATCCAGACCAATTTTCACAGCTTCAAATGTCTGTCCCCCCTTTTAACCAAACGTATCAGCTACATCACTAACAGACAGGCAAAACGTAAAGACGAAAACGACGGAAGGAACGTTTTAATGAACGAAACCGTTCGCGAAGACTATGCAAGCTGAGCACTCAGCATCTTTGTACAATATGCTACTTAATGCTCACTCGATAATTATAATTATAGGCGAAAATCAATATACCTGTAATAATAGTGTCTAGAAGAAAAGATATGAAAATAATATAAATGTGAAAAAAGATTGATTAATGATATCGATATGAGGAATAGTTACTATTACTGTAATATAAATTATTATTGATTCTTGGGGAAAAGAATAAAAGAGAACAAAAAAAACTTTATAAAGTATAACATGTTTTTCAACGTAATTTGTTACATGTTTTATACAGTCTATGAATATAAACGTATATGTTTAACAATTCCATTGCCCTTTAGAAAAGATATGCATATCACTATTATCCCATATATTGTACGAACTACGAATGTGCCGTGTACGTATATATAAATATATACATACATATACATACATATACACACCGCTAATATAATGTACACAGGTCCATCGGTATCCTTGTTTAAGGTTTCTTGTAAGACCGTGGGTCTACATTACATATACCATGCAAAACACATCGAATCTTTACAATTTCGCTGAACGGGATACGGGATTCTCAGATTTATAGTGATCCGATTCTAGTCACTTTTTTTGTAATACAGCATTCGCTTCCGCGCGTTCTTCTTCCAATTCCTTCGCCGTAACGGTCAACTTGGATCTTGCAAAATCATTGATTGGAAGTCCCTGAAAAATTGTTGTAAAGTTGATGTTCTTTGCAAGAGATTAATTAGAAATATTGTACACAGAGCTCTCTTACTTGGACGATTTTGTATTGCTTATTTTGTACGGTTACTGGGAACGAGAATACAACGTCCTTTGGTATTCCATAACTGCCGTCGGACAAGACACCCATGCTAACCCATTCACCTGGGTTGGTATCCATCCACCAGTCCCTCATATGATCACCGGCCGCTTTCGCAGCAGACATTGCGGAGGACATTTTTCTCGCAGCTATCACGGCTGCACCACGTTTCTGGATTGTTTCGACGAAAGTAGTATTCAACCATTGTTCGTCGTTCACAGCCGAAACGACGGTATTTGTGCCAGAAGCGGCGGTTACAGTGGCGTGTGCAGCGTCAGGATATTGGGTCGAACTATGATTGCCCCAAATAATTACCTTCTTCACTTTATCAACCTGTTAACAAATGTAAATTTAAGTATCTTTGTTGCCTCTAGTGTATGTACATTATGTCCAACTTAAACTGTATTGTAACATTAGGTCTACCTGAACACCCAATCGTGCTGCCAAAGCTGCTTGAGCACGATTTTGATCCAATCTGGTCATGGCAGTGAAGTTCTCTTTTGGAATAGATGGTGCGTAATGAGAACAAATCAACGCGTTTGTATTGGCTGGATTCCCAACAACCAATACCTTAACATCTTTCCTAGCATGTTTGTTCAAAGCCTCTCCTTGGACTTTGAATATTTCAACATTAGCAGCTAGCAGATCCTTGCGTTCCATCCCTTCTTTTCGGGGCATTGCCCCGACAAGGAAGGCTGCTGCAACATCCTTGAAAGCTACAGCTGGATCGGCAGTTGGCACGACTTCTAACAAACAACAACATTCATGTACATCTCAGTACATTTTGTATGCAATCTCAAATGTGTTATGTAATCTTTGTGTTATGTAACAAGTACTTCTACCATATGTTACATAAGCTGATATAATCATTTTTAGAATTATGCGTTGGTGTCTCTGCATTTAGCTACCGAGGAATATTTGTAGAATTGAATTTTACATTATCGCCCAACACCTTGCTTATGTCTTTACCTCTTAAAAGAGGAAGAGCCAGATCTTGTAACTCCATAACTACTCCATCCAACACCTTCATCATAACCGGGATATCTAATAAACGGAGATTGACCGGTTGATTTGGCCCAAAAACTGAACCAGCCGCAAGCTGGTACAGTAAGGAGTAGGCGATCTGCCCAGCAGCTCCAGTAACCACCACATTAATTGGTTCCGTCTGAAAAATGAACAAATGTTTCAATCCCGAGTATAGAAAATTTTTTATTCTACCAGAACAAATTCAGCAGGATTTCCTGCGAAAGCGTAAAAATCTATGATCCATCATCCTAAACAATGTCAATAAGAAATTTTCAATCCTTCATAGAACAATCGCATCCAGATTGAAATGATTCTTAGTGCAGGTGGTTAAATGAATACCGTAACGAGGATTTAGTTGGTTGCTATGAAAAAAATGATTGTAATGCTTTGAATAACAGACGAAGGTCATATGTAGGTTAAGCCGTGCTTGTACAATTTAAAATGTTCAAGAACGTAATAAATTATTCCTGAAAACGAAATAATATGTGGAAAACGAAAAACCACTTACCATGTTTCACCGGCGTTCGCTATGATACAGACCAACTTCGAGATAACGGCGGAGAGAGTGATAGAATCCTCCAGAAATGCTTAAGGTCAAACTGATTGGTGTAATAACATTGACAGCGACTGGTCTGGAAGATAGATTTGAATTCGAATGTTCGCGCTGAAGGTAAAACAATCTAGCGAGCTTGCTAAGTCTTTTCTATCGACGAAAACATAGTAATATTTCAATTCATACATCGACGACGACAATGACCGTCAAAGAGGACGAACCGTCGTGCACGATAACGATTCTAAAATTACCGGATAATCCATATTCTCTGAAAAATTATACATACGAGTAGTCGAGCAGCCGTTTCTCGTGCACTCTTTTAATACGTCGACCGTAAGAAAAATTTCCTTCGGATAGAAATCATTCAAAACGTTCGAACGTCTGATTTTTACTGAATGCGTCGATTGCTGTATCTTTGACAAGCAAGGAAATGTTGCATAATATTTATAAATATTTCAAAAATTTCTTTAAACATAGTACCCAATCCTGGTGAATGACGATACTTTGAATCGCTGCGACCAGAGGGCGAAAGAGATTTTTGTTTCTCACAAACGATCCGTTTACCCTAAAACTCGAATATCGAAATACGCATCGTTCGATTAAATTTCTCTGTTACTTATATTTACACTGATTCTGCTCTTCGCGTCTACAGTGATCAACATTTCTTTATAGTTTTTAATTTTCTAGAAGACAAAGAAACTTTAACGTGTTTATATTCTTGTATTTTTCTCATCGGTTTAATAATGATTCGTCATTGCTTCGGTTTGGCAATTCCAATTTGGCGCCATTCTACGTTACACATGTGCAAAGGAAACAAGCTATTTATCTATATGCAATATGGTGAAGTATGCAAAAAGGTGATAGTAAGCAATTTTTTCCTTTGCCAATAATTATCGAAACGTTTTGTTTTCGAGTTATTAACTAAAAACACGAACCAATTAAAGTGTCGTCATAACGGACGTATCTCGTCTCGGCCAATAGCAATATCACACTCGGCAAGATTTTTCGCCACATCAGTATTCGTTTACTGTAGTCGCGCTCTGATTGGCGCATAGTTTTTATTTAATAACTTAAAAACGAAGCTTTGTATAATATTTTCGCAAAGGAAAAGATATTTTAGAATAATCCCAGGAATCTTCCTTCCCTGGACACTTGAACATTTTTTAAACATTCTGTGTAGATCGGTAACCTTTGAATGTTCATGTCATTCATTACGTTGTTATAGCTGTACCATGTTGCTTCGTGATTATACTTCGAATGCCAATGGGACCAGTGGTACTCATTGTTAGTTGAATTCTAGGCATACGTCAAAATGGCTGTGCTAATTGCGGTACCTTTAAAGAAACCGTCCGACGTCGATGTTATCAAACCGTTGACGAACGTCATTAAATCAACGTATAACAGTGCGAGTAATCCAAAGGATTACACGGAAGCGATCGCTGAGTTCAGTAAGTTAAGAAACAACGCGTTGTGGAGAGCTTTCGAGAAGTATGAAAGCTGCTTGGAGGTTATATACGGGTATGAGTCATCTTTAATCAAGTACTATTTCGATAATAATTACGTTAATTCCATAAATGATATGCACGTTTGTGCATTATCGCTTTATTAATTGTACATTTGCCGTTGGTCGTCGAAAGATACAACAAAGCTCTTTTACAATTAAGATCTCTGCACGTATTAATTGACGCAATGTTTTTAAACTGACGGGCGATCAAGAAAGAATGTTATAATCGGACGTGGATTAATTGCATTTACATACATGCATTTCGATATGGTTCATGGCATGTCAGGTAATTAATGACGCTTCTTAATTTTTTGTTCTAGCTATTATGATCAGTTGTGCGCGCTGGAGGGCAAGATACCTGCTCATGAATTACAGATCCCATTCAAATGGAAAGATGCATTCGATCGTACCATATTCGGTGGAAAGCTTAGTTTAAGTAAGATTTATAATATGCACACAAAATGTTAGAATTACTGATGTAAAGCAGGATATAGATTATATTATAATCTTATTTGATTTTAGATTTACTAATGAATAGATACAAAACAGATAAGATAAAGTTGTTATCGATATTCGAATTATAGTATGTGTATTATGTGTAGGATACAAGAAGGCATTTTAGTAAGGAATTACATGGTTTTTTTTTGTAGAGATTTAGACAATTTATGGAAAAATTATTTGGTGTTTCAGCTATTAGTACATTAGCTTACGAGAAAGTATGTGTATTATTCAATATTGCTGCCCTTCAAAGTTCAGTAGCTGCAACTCAATCGTTGGAAAGCGACGAAGGATTGAAATTTGCTGCAAAATTGTTTCAAGTAAGTGTTTGGGTCAAAGTGATTCTATATAACGATGTAACAAAGTAGATTGCAGAGATTTGTGAGTCTAATATTATAATACGTGTTTCAGCAATCTGCAGGTATTTTCAATTATCTTAAAGGAAATGTTATGATGGCAATCCAACAAGAACCAACACCCGATATTAGTCCAGACACCTTAGGTGCGCTTTCTGCACTGATGCTTGCCCAAGCTCAGGAAATATTTGTACATAAAGCAATTCACGACGCCATGAAAGATGGAATTATAGCGAAACTTGCTGCACAAGCCGAGGAACTATACGCGGACGCGTTAAAGTTGTTTCAGAAAGAGATTTTCAGAGCATTTTGGGACAAGGAATGGGTTCCTTTGGTATGCTTTCATTCTTTTGTATTTAGTACTTGCGCGAATTTCAGTTGGATAATTATACTTAATATTTTACTACAGATAGCAGGGAAGCAAGCTGGATATCGGGCCATGTCTGAATTTTACCAAGCGCTAGTTTGTAAGAATAACAAGAACATTGGAGAAGAAATTGCTAGACTGGAGGTAGATTTTATTCTGTATAAAATAGAATTAATCTGTCTTAGGTCTCTATTTATTGAGATATATTAATGAAAATGTTTGTTCCCAGTATTCTGTGGAAGTGTTCAAAGCAGCGCAACAGCGCTCGAACAAACCTTACTTGTTTCAAGAATATGCGAATAGAGCTCAGAGGAATCTGACAGAAGTGAAAAAAGATAATGATTTCATTTATCACGAAAGGATACCGGACGTCAAATCCTTGGAGCCTATTGGCAGAGCCAGTGTTGCAAAGTTGCTGGCCATGCCAGAAGTATTCAGTACAAATTTTAAAGGTTTGTCCTAGAAACATGTTTGAATAATGTATTCGCTCCGATTCTATTATATATGGAATCTTACCTTACGTTGTAGATCTTTTCGCTGATTTGTTACCCGTTAGTATCCACCAAGCATTATCGTCTTACGATGTCCGTCGTAATGAATTGGTTAATTCCGAGATTTCGAAACTACGCGAGATGACGCAAGTTTTGAACAGGTATACAGCATGGATTTTAAAGCTCGCTTTAAAAACCTTCAGTTGGATAATTGAATTGGTTTTAGTGTTCTAGCGAGTTTGAATTTACCTGCAGCTATCGAGGATACGAACGGTACTGAATTACCTCAGTCTTTATTAGAGAAAGCCCAATATGTGAAAGAAGCAGGTGGAATTACATATTTAGAGAACGCTATGACCGAATTGCCGGATCTTTTGCAAAGGAATAAAGAACTCTTGGACGAGGTAATAATAAAAATCTTACAATACTTACGACATTTGATAGTAACAATTGTTTTGCAATGTTTTTGCTAGTCTGAAAGAATGCTTCAAGAGGAACGTGAGTCTGATGATAAATTAAGAGAAAAATTCCAGAAGCGTTGGACAAGGACACCTAGCTCTCGTCTAACAGATCAGTTTAATGTTGTTTTACAAAAATACCGAGAAATTATTAATAAGGCAGTAGCGGCTGATAAGGTAAGTAAATGGAGAAATGAATTAGGTCAATATTCGTGCACGCGTCATGATTGCATATCGTTCTGTGTTTCGTAGATTATACGCGAAAAATTCGAGACTAATAAAGAGGGTATGGAAATTTTAAGCTTGGACAACGATGCTTTGATGAACGCGGTGCCGACTGGATCAGCTGTTCAGGAAAGCGGCACCGTGTGTCAACTCAGAAAACTCATGGAGACTGTAAGCTCTTTACATTCGTTTCATTTCTCGACATCGTATCGACTGTAATTGCTTTACGTCGAGGTTGTAATTTCTTTTTGAGGTGGAAACATTGAAAGCCGAACGTGACGTTATAGAAAGTGAACTGCAGTCTGCTACCACCGACATGAAAACAACATTCCTGTCAGCGCTTTCTAAGGATGGCGCTATTGACGAGCCCAACCTGTCCGTAGAAAGTATAGGAAAAACGTTCGGGCCTTTGCAAAAGCAAGTGCGGGACAGTCTCATGCGACAGGAGAATTTGATCGCCGAGATTCAAGTACTTGCAAATACACTAATTTATTAGAAGATTAAAAATATAATGTGTACAGTCATTTATTAATAAAACTTTACGCAGAGGTGTCACACAGAGTTCACGAATGAACAGTCTGGAAGTGGTAGCTCGAGAGAGACGATGCTATGTAAATTGGCAGCTGCTTATGACTCGTATAAGGAATTAAAAAACAACTTGAACGAGGGTGCTAAGTTCTATAATGATTTGACACAGGTATGATTGCGTTTCGTTAAGTTGTAGGCATAGTATGCAAGCGCTTAGAACTACTGTTATTGAAAAATAATCTGACTTTTCAGTTGTTGGTGGTCTTCCAAAATAAAATATCTGATTTTTGTTTTGCCCGAAAAACCGAGAAAGACGAACTACTGAAAGATCTGATGGTAAACTTGAGCGACACAGGTCCAGCTACAACTCCAACTATTCCAGTTCATCATGGTGGTAGGAATAGATTCCAATAAACGACATCTATTTTTCTTTTGGTAATTGATTGAAAATGTGTACATGCGTGCAGGTTTACCCGGACAGACGCAATCTGGTCAGGGTAATGAAGCCCCACCATCGCAGTTACCGTACCCTACACAATATCCAGGAGGGATGCCAGTACCATACGGAGTTGCTTCTAATACTCCGTACCCTGCGTATGTTCCGCCTCCCATGCCTTCAACGTATAATCCATATGGCACGATGCCTTATCCTCCTCAAGGTAACTAAAAAATCTATTAAATGTATCGAGAAATGTTAATTAATGATTATGCACGTCTTGCATGCAAATATCTTTAATCGTTGTGCTTAATTTTGCAGGAAATTACACTTCGTATCAGCCTATGCCTCCGTACGGTGGATATGCGACTATGCCACGTTACGGTGGGAACCATTTTCAAAAATAGATTGTATGTTACATGTACCATAATTCCAATTATAGACACGTAACCGTATGAAACCAACAAAGGAGAAGCTTACATGTAATAACGTCGCAGAATTTAAAGTAAAATATATTTCGATGGAACTTGATCTCGTCCAAGACAGATTAATGGGATAAAAATAGTCCACTTTAAAATTGATTTAGAGGATAGGCACTCTTTGATTGTTATTGCCTTTCGTCAATGAATTTCGATGCACCCGACATGTATCAATACATAATGTAAGTTATCCTTTAAATAATGCTTCGCAAAAAGAAATGGAAGTTCTGAAGCTCTTGCAATATATAAATATATTACCAATAACACTACCAAAATGTAATGCTGTACGTACGGGCTATTGCCTTCGTTTTGTATTTATAGAAAAATAATTTTACATATATATAACAATGATTCTATACTATGTAATACTGTTTGCAACTGGAGGAACATGATAGCAAAGGAGGTGGCACGAAACTTGTTGAGCTTCACTCGTTGTTGAGTTGTACTACTGAATTTTGGAAAAATTTTCCGAGTGCCCATCGTGTCGTCAAGTTGTATTACTGAATTTCGAAAACATTGTGACACACCTAAGCTATCGGAATTCTACTGTGCTTTTGTTTCGAAATGTATATTATATATTTTTTGTAATAAATTAGTCAATAAATTTATGAAAATACTGGCCAAGCAAACTTCGGTATTGTACAAACTGCGGTACGGATCATCTGCTCCCTACAACCCATTATTAGATTATTTTATTAATTAATTAGATGGCATATTCGTCAAAGGACTTGTTGTCGACATTGTTAAAAAAAAAAATTGTAAACATTAAACAGGAATACTGAATTCATCGATAAATCATCAAGTTCCACCGAACTAAGTTAGGGTGAGGAGCGCTGAAGTGGGACTATCGAAGTGAGAGCGTCGCGTTTAGTTGCGCATGCGCGGACGTACGTACTCTGGCCTGACGAGCTTATTTAAGCATGGCGAGCGCGCTCATTCAGCCAGTACAGCCGGGGACTCTGGCAGGAACAGGTGGGATCTGTTACTGGTTTGGTTTTGGAGTGTTTTTTGGGTTTCAACAGTGCTCATCCCAGTCTACCTTCCGCCACCTTAGCAACCATTGACCACTACCCTCCACTACCAACTACTACTAGCTACAACACCTAACTGGACCTTGTTTAGTCATTTTTTCCCCGGTCATCGAGCAGAGAGGACCTATCCGGAAGTTCCGAGGAACGTTATTACATGTTATTATAAATGTTATTACATGTACTGCACATATGCAGAAGAAAAAGGCTTTGAATAAAAATGTGTGATGAAACTCTGTTTTATTTATTTCATTCCAATCCAATCCACATCCTGTAACATATCCCCTAAAATTTTTCGAGAATTCCTATACGATTATAGTCTAATAATAGAAAGGGCGAATTTCCGAAAATCAGTAGTACGAGTCGGCCAAGAGCCAGACGCTCGAAAATTTTTTCGGAAATCAGGAGTTTCACTCAACCACAAGCCAGACATCGTTACAAATCCGAGAAAGTCGAAAAATGGGCATTTTACTAGGAGAATATGATAGCAAAGGAGGTAGTTCGAAAATCAGTAGTACGACTCGGCCACAAGCCAGACGCTCGAAAAATTTTCGGAAATCAGGAGTTTCGCTCAACCACAAGCCAGACATCGTTACAAATCCAAGAAAGTCGAAAAATGGGCATTTTACTAGGAGAATATGATAGCAAAGGAGGTAGTTCGAAAATCAGTAGTACGACTCGGCCACAAGCCAGACGCTCGAAAA
>CM052096.1:2163602-2178591 GCA_028453745.1 Agapostemon virescens | reverse complement strand
GACGTTCGCGGAGTAAGTAAAAATCCCCGATCGGCGCGGGGGTAAATCGTGCGTCGAATTCGCTCGGCAATCGTCGGCGAGAGCAATCGAGCGAGTGCCTTCAATTTCCTCCCCTGTTTCGTTTTGTCCCCTTTCGTTTCTCTGTTTCTCTGTTTGACACGGGCTGCGGAGGGCGCGACGCAGCAACAGGTGTCCGCGGGGACATTTGCAGAAACGCGGAGGGTGCGAGCGACTGCCGAATCGGGAGCGAGAGAAACGGTCTGCGAAACCGAGAGTCGGAGAGACGGACTGCGAAACCGAGAGCACGAGAGGGACTGCAAAATCGGGAGCGAGAGAGAGAGAGAGAGCATAGGCGATCGCGAAAGAGAGAAAGAGATAGAGAGAGAGAGGGAGAGGGTGGCCGCGAAAGCAAGAGGAAGAGAAAGAGAGAGAGCCAGAGAAAGGCAGAGGCAACGCGGCAGAGGGTGTAGGCCAAAGGGTGGTTCGAGAGCAGAGCAGGAGAGAATTCCTCCTCTTTATTTATGAGGTTTTTTATTCGACTTGTTGAGCGCCTTGCTGCTCCGAATCTCTCTTTTTCCCTTTTTATTGGGATCCCTCTCGCTGTCCCCTTTTATTCGCGGCCGCTAATTCCGCGCACGGTAACCGGGGAGAAAAATTCTGTTCGCGACCCTCCGCAACGAAGACCGAACAGCAGGTCTCAGTCAGGTCTCGGTCGACTCTCAGTGTCAGCAGCCAGAGTTCTTAGCGTGCTCAGGTAGACGCGGCCAATCTCCCGAAGGGACGCAGCCACCGGATAGATACGATTTCGGGCGTAATCCGTCAAAGAGTTCTTTCAACGTCCGTCGGAACGATTTATCTACGATCTCCATTAAAGTTCAGTTAACGCCCTCTTGCCTCCCCTCTTTCTCTTCGTGCTTCCCTTATCCGTCTCTTCCGCTCCCCTTTTCTTTTTCTCTCGCGAGGCTGTCGCGCCGAGAGCCGCCTTTGCTCACCGAGCGGAATCGCAGCCGCAAACGGATCTCTGCTCCCTTCCCCCGCTCTTCTCGAATTCCTCACGGCTACGGCGTGCTCGAGAGATCCTCGCCGTTGGCACGCTCGAATTAGTCGGCGACAGTCGATTATCCTCAGACTACCGTTTTCCTCGACCGAGATCCTACGAGATTTCGAGTTTCCAACGTGTCGCTCGACGTTTCGCTCGACCACGCTCGCATTATGGCTTCCGTCGACCGTGAGACGCGTCGGGGAACCAGCACTTCGTCCACGGCAATTCTCGCGTAGACCTATTTCGAGCTGGTAATCCTCTTTTTCGGAGATCCACGCGCCGAAGCCTACGATTCCTTTTTGCGGGGGTGTCGGAGCGTTTTAACCCTTTGGCAGCTGCGCGCGGGACGGTCCAACTAAATTCTTGAATATTTCGTCTCTGCAATTGCTTCTAAAACGGTCCTCTGTCGCACGCAGGATTCGAGAGCGTCTCACGGTGGCCCCGGGGGGCAAAGCCAGCTCCAAGTAGGCGTGGTCCGTTGGACGGGTAGGCGCGGCTTCGGGCCGCGAAATTCTAGAAACGCGATTTCGCTGTGATATATCCTTAACGGGCTAATTGCGTATCATCGTGCCGCAGTTTTTGCGCTTATTAAAATCGCGGACGCGCATATAAAATCCCCGGGCGAGCTGGCTCGGTACAAAGAGAATATCAAATGAATACAGTTTCGTTTAAAGATCCCATTAGCGATGGAAATAAAATGCTGCCGGTATTTATGGTCCCTTAAATCTGCAAACACCAGAGATCTCCTTGAGCGAGCTGTGCCGGAGTAACGAGTATTGTACTTGCAAATGCACCCCATAAACCGCGATAACAAACAGGAAAACCGAGTGGCCACAACTCGCCGGGAATTAGCCTTCATTTTTCAAACTGTTCCAAACTGTTGCGCCCGGATTGTAACTTGGCTGATTCCGTTCCGATAGCCGGCCGCAATTACCAGCGATACGATTCCGCGGTATTCCGCAGTTGCGCGGATTAATTCTCCGCGTCTTCAGGGGGAGGATCGAAGGGGGTCGAAAAACGCGGGACAACGTTTCCGGAGAAGCTTCGACGAGAATGTAGCCGAACTCGTGGCAGCGTGGAACGATAACTCCCCGCGAGTCTCGCCGAGGGAAAATCGTCGTACGAAATCATAATTAACGGAATTATGTCGGGAGTAACCCGATACCATTCTCGGAGCAGGCAAAAAGGGTGAGACAGGGGCTTTCGAGGGGGCTTACCTCGAACGTAAGAACCGAAGGGAATCGTAGGGAACCGAAGGGTTGTCGAGGAGAGTAACAGAGATAAAGAGAGAGAGAGAGAGAAAGAGAGACCAGACACGTATCCCCCAACTAAGAGGAGAGCCCGCGTATACACGAACGCTCGTCCGCCTTTAATGAACGTAATGTTACACGATACGCGCGAGCGCGCTCTGCTACTTCGCTTATCCGGCGAGCGATCTGCTCTCGGACGTTGCGTTAACTTCCCTGCCTGTAAACGGGGCCCCGATCGCAGCCAACGCTGTCAGAAAACTAGGAAACTCGGACACGAGATTCCGAACGACCACACAATCGAATTCGTTGTTCCACACGGTCACGGGGAAACAATTTTGTCGAAATTCTGCCGCGTTTTCCTTCCACGCGCATTTCCTGTCTGACACGTGCAACCTCATCCTCGATTCGCAAGCTTTCGTAGGCTCCACGATTTTTTCTCCTAGGATTTGCAAGCTTTTCCTAAGTTCTGTGTCTTCTTACTACGGTCTCGAAGCTTTTACAATTTTGTCCAAGGATTGGGAAATGTTTCTTCGATAAGATGCCTGTTGCGTCTTGAAACCTGCGTGTAGCGAGACCAGCATGGCCAGCTCAGGTAATTTTTACCCGGCCGCGGGCCGCCGTAGCTAATACAAAGGAGCAGCTGTACCTCGCGGAAAAACCCAAAATTCGCACAGCTGACTCGCACATTTTTGTAGTGCATTCTTTCCGTTAGGTGACGAAACTTTCCACCGTTGCCAGCAATTTCGACCTGGCGGACCTTCTCCTACTCCACCCTCCATCTTCGTCATTCCCACTCCGAATTTTTGTACTTCCACCCTTCGTCCTACAACCAATTATATTAAATATTCGAAACTCCTACTCCTACATTTTCAAATACCGAGGTTTCTTTATACATAACACGACCGCTACAACTTAGAACAAATCTGATATTCGACTAAACTACCAAATCGACCGAGTTCGATCCGCGATACGTAACGACATAGCCGAGTCTGTCCTAGCGTTCGCTACGAGTTGAATAAACGAGTTTGATTCTCCGGAGTTTGACTTTACAACCATTCTCCGTAAATCCTGTCGACTCCAAGTCCCTAAGCAAAGGTGACCGAGCGACGCCACAATGCCAATGATATTAACGAAATCGAAGGCGTGAAGGGTTTAAATGTATTTGAGAAACATAAAGTACTATGACAAACCGTTGGTGTTGAAAGATAATGTTGAATGAAAGCTGTAAATGGTTGGGAACGATCAAGGATTAAAATAAACCAGTTTCACACAGCTTCGGAAACCTTGAAGCAAGAGTTAACAATGTTCCGAAAAGAATGAATATTAAATTGAACGAGTCTGAGACTCGGATCTCCGTTTGCTTACCTTGGAAGGTTCAGGAGACGACGAGTTCGAACGGGACAGCCCCAGGGGGGTTTCCGCGAGGTGATACCAATAAGACGGTAGGTGGTAGCAATTTAAACCTCATAAATGCAAAATCGCGCGATGATTGCGTTCATAAAGGAACGGTTTCGCCTTGGCGAGACGTCTTCGCGAGATCTCGGGCGCCGCGGCGCTTGCTGGTAATTTACATTGATATTTATGCCGTGTCATAACCGGGGCTTCGCCGCCCGCCACGGAACGGATTGGTATCGCTAATCCCCCGTCGTGCCAGGGGGTTGTTTTAATTGAAATCTTACTCGCTGCGCCTCGCCTCGCCTCGCCTAACCTCGCTTCGCTTCGCCTCGACGATTCGCGCCGCGGGGGTGGGTCTAAGGGGTGCGCGAGGGAACGTTACACGTGTCTCAGGCTACGTTCGAGCTTGCTATTCTCGCGGCTGTTCCAAATCGCTCTCATTGTTTTTTGAAAAAAATTCTTACCGCTCGACGATCCTTTTCGTGGCTTCTACAACTTTTCCCTAGGTTCTAGAATTTTTATTTACAATTTGCAAGCTTCCCTATACGTTCTAGAATTTTTTCAAAAAAATTAACAAGCTGTTCTCCTACATAGAATAATTTCATCCTTAGAATTTTATAAATTACCAATGGGTTCTAGAATCGTTGGAAACGAGCCTAAGACAGATCCAGAAGCCACGCAAGCGCCAGGATGCGTAATTCATAACGCTCCCGGCGGACATTCCGGCTGGTATTCCGTTTTTCGGAACGACGAAAGTTACGCAATTCCGCGAGATCGTCCCGCGAGCCGAAATGTCAACCGCGAGACCACTAAAACGGCGGAAACTTTTAATTCGTTCATTTCGCCGGGCTCAAAGGGTCGGCGAATGAGGCTTATTAAAATTTATACACCCCCGACCACGCAGCCACCCTCCTGCAACCTTATCTCGCCCTCCATTGTCGGCAATACGAGCTTTTATTTTCTTCTACCGGAGCACGCCGCTTCCTGGCCCCTAATTTTCTAATTTCCTTATTTCATCTGTCAGAAACGCTTCTGTATCTCCAAGGGGTTGGTGTTCGTTACACCGGTGGTTTTCGGGAAGACTATAGCCTGCGCAAACTCGTCTTTCGCTATCACTAACAATCATTATTAGTTTATAGAAGCAACATTAATTTATAGAAGCGTCGTTATACTTGTACTTTAAGTAACTGAATTTAGCAGGCACTGACTTCTCGGGTCGACTGATGCGAGCGAGCGAATAGCTTTGGGAAAACAAACGAGACATCGCCGAGTAAAATTTTATTGAAAAGTAGGTCGATGATTTCAAAATGGATCCGCTCAGGATTGCGACCGATCGGTATCGATATCGAACGGAACAACATCGGTTGACGAGAGGCAACGCGTTAGTCCCGAGTATTTGTGGAGGGTGGAAGTCGTGCTCGATCGCGCAGAAAAGATTGCGGGGGTGGCTCGCAAAACTGTGGTTTGTCCCCGGGACTTTAGACGCTCGTCCTTTAATCCTTGAGACAATAGCTCCGACGGAGAGAGAGAAAAAAGAAAAACCGACAGGCGCCCTTCGGCGAAGGGTTGCTCGTTCGCATCGACCCCGAGGTCCGGTGTCTCAACCACTCTCTCGTCTCCCCGGCGTGCTAATATTTTTCGAAGGGTTGAAATCTAATTTTTTTTCTCTCGCCCCCTCGTCGGAATTCCTTTCCGTCCCAGCAGCGTCTCGTCTTACCCCGTTGGCGGGCGCGCGGCGGTTCGCTCCCAATAGACATAATAAAAACGCCATCTGAAATATGCATCCCTTAATAAAACTGTCCAATTAGGCGAAAATGGAATTAAGTATTTAGGGGGTGTCGGGCGTAGACTCCTCCTCTCCGGCTCTCGGGGTTCTCAGGTGCTCCCGGAAACCCTTTTGCGAAAAGATTAGGTTCTTAGACCTCCCCTTTGACCGCTGGAACACCGTGCCGGCGAGGCGGGGATGGAAAAAGAAGAACCAACCGGGCCGGGGGAAGGGTGGAGCCACGTCGAGAGGGTTGCTCGCTGTCGGACGGGACTTGAATTATTTATGGAAACGAAATTCTTCGGTCGCGGTTTCCACCGTTCCCCGGGCCACGCCGCAACTTCGATTTATCGCCGCGAGATTCTACTTTGCTCGCTGCGAGGCACGTCCGCTAATTTAGCCCGTGATTCCCCGCGATCCGCCGCGCGACACTCCGCGACTATAAAACGGAACCACCCCCGACACCACTCTTTCACCCTCGAACCACTCGTTTATCGGGTTACGAATCTTTAGTCAACGCGCGAATTTTCTGGGACGCCTCGAAACGGTCACGGGACCAAGTTCTACGATCTTCTTTCTGGGATCTACAAACTTTTAAGATTCTACAATTTTATTTCTGGCATCGGCGACCCCTCCGCAGGATATTTTCCTGGGTTCTCCAATTTGTTCCTACGACCGACAAGCTTTGATTGGGTTCTATGATCTTCTTTGTGGGATCTACAAACTTTTATTAGATTCTACAATTTTCTTTCTAGCATCGGCGAACCCTCCGCAGGATATTTTCCTGGGTTCTCAAATTTGTTTCTACGACCGACAAGCTTTGACTGGGTTCTACGATCTTCTTTCTGGGATCTACAAACTTTTAAGATTCTACAATTTTATTTGTAGCATCAGCGACCCCTCTGCAAGATATTTTCCTGTGTTCTCAAATTTGTTCCTACGACCGACAAACTTTGACTGGGTTCTACGATCTTCTTTCTGGGATCTACAAACTTTTAAGATTCTACAATTTTATTTCTAGCATCAGTGACCCCTCCGCAGGATATTTTCCTGGGTTCTCCAATTTGTTCCTACGACCGACAAGCTTTGACTCGGTTCTACAATTTTTCACTTATCCCTGCAATGGAACCACCCCCGACCCCTCGACAGCACTCTTTCACCCTCGAACCACTCGTTTATCGGGTTACGAATCTTTGGGCAACGCACGAATTTTCTGGGACGCCTCGAAACGATCACGGGACCAAGTTCTACGATCTTCTTTCTGGGATCTACAAACTTTTATTAGATTCTACAATTTTCTTTCTAGCATCGGCGAACCCTCCGCAGGATATTTTCCTGGGTTCTCAAATTTGTTTCTACGACCGACAAGCTTTGACTGGGTTCTACGATCTTCTTTCTGGGATCTACAAACTTTTAAGATTCTACAATTTTATTTCTGGCATCGGCGACCCCTCCGCAGGATATTTTCCTGGGTTCTCATATTTGTTCCTACGACCGACAAGCTTTGACTGTGTTCTCCAATTTGTTCCTACGACCGACAAACTTTGACTGGGTTCTACGATCTTCTTTCTGGGATCTACAAACTTTTAAGATTCTACAATTTTATTTGTAGCATCAGCGACCCCTCTGCAAGATATTTTCCTGTGTTCTCAAATTTGTTCCTACGACCGACAAGCTTTGACTGGGTTCTACAATTTTTCACTTATCCCTGCAACGTTTCCCTGGTATTCAGAAGCCTTCCTATAATTTTTGCGTAGGTTCAGCCTCTTCCCAGGCTCTGTAACAGTCCGAAGGCTCCACGATCTCGCGTTTCGCACGGATGCAATCGGTCGGTGGGCCGCTCAGCTGCGTGGGTGAAATAAGCGGTTGGTACCCGCGCAAAGCGCATTATTTCCGGTTTCCTTGGCCGGGCCGAGTATTTATTCGAATCCGTCCGAGGAGCGTGGCAGCAGCGAGAAGTACAAGGGACAAGATCGATGGAGTGGCGGGTCCGACCACCCCCGTGGCAGGGACAGGTTGGTCATTTATAAAATGAAATCCCTCGAATATTTCAGTCGTACAAATCCCCGAGCTGGCAGGGCGGGTGGGGTCGGCAGTCAGGCAATCGTAAAAATTCCACGAGGTCTGCTCGCATTGGAAATCCGCGTAATTAACCGAAGGAATTCCGGGGTTATACACGGGCCGGGGGTCGATTAAAAACGCGAGCATCGCCTACAATGAAACGAGAATGGGGAGAATCGGGTTTCTCGCTCGTTGCCTGCCACGTGCACTTTTCTCCGGTTCGTTTCTCGTCTCTCTCCTGTCTTCGGATACATATATACATGTACACATGTACATATATACATTTTTTTAATCCGGCACACGCGTGTTCCAGCCCCGCGGAGGAATGAACATCGGGAAACGTTTATTTGTTTGCTGGGGCGGATCAGCAAATAAAATGCGCGCGGTCCGATAGAAAAATAACTGCGCCGTATGCCTCGTATCGTGTACGGGATTTTTGAAAAATCAGAGAACTGAGAATTTCATATGTGGGACATCGAATTGATTCGAACGGAGCACGTTCATTGGTTTCGCGTCCGAATAAATCCTCGCGGGAGTTCGCGGACCAGCCAGCGATCGTTAACAGGTGCGCCGAAGAAATTGATGCCGCGGTACGCCGATAATTAGCGTGCGGAGATATACGGAAAGTTAACGGATCGGAGCAGATAAGACCGCGTGTGATAGAAGGCTAGCGCGAAAAACGATGTACCGCGTAATGCCCGCGATATCCAGAAATTAATTCAGCCTGGAATAGTAGAACAATTAATGTAACCGTTAAGAATCTCGAACAGGAAAATTAGATCGGCAAAAGCAAAACGGTCATGAATAGTCAGCGGATCACGTCGGTTCTAGATCCGAGATACATACGCCGGTGATCGTATCATTTCGCGTGCTTCGCGAATCAGGCCTCGGCTGGAAATTCCTTGTTCCCTCGAATTCCTTCGATCCGCATCCCCCCGGGGCGCGGCGATCGACGACGAGGGTTGCTCGCGAGGAACTGCGGCAGCCTACGGGCAGGTTCAATTAAATATTTCGTCGGTCTCGCGATTTCTCCGCGTATCCCTGATTTTTCCATGTTCCCGGCGAACCGTTCCCGAGGCAACGGGGCCTCCTCCGGGATATCCCGATGATCGGTGGCGATGGAACGTCCACGCGGAAGCCAGCGTGCGATCGAAGGCCTTGTTTATAATTTATAAGGCGAGAAACCCGGTCGCCGCAACGCGCGTCATTAATTTCAGACGGCGGGATACCGTCGGGGCGACCGTAATTAATACAAATCGTTGGCATACCGTTGGCGCGAAGAAAACGTCGACGAAGAAGAGGAAGAAGAGCGACGCGGGACGGTTTCGTGGTGCACGGGGGTGCGATGCTAGGCGAGACAGAGAGAGAGAGAGAGAGAGAGAGAGAGAATGTAAGAAGGAGAGGGGGATGAAAGAAGAAGAAAGATGAGAGATATCGGGGGTTGGGTGGGTGGTGTACACAGGTTGGGTCCGGGGGTTCTAGAACCGTGTACTGTCCGTGGCAGCGCAGCGTTGAACGAATCCTAACGTCGTTCCCCCGCAGTAAATTTATACGACTAATACACGGGGACTCGAGGGTCTTAATATCCAGCGGGCGTGCGATGAAAGCAGGCGAGTTTAAAAAGTGCAATATCACGGAATACATAAATGCGAGATGAGGCGATTTGAATGAAAACCAAATAAATTTCGCTGCCGGTACTCGATCGTTCGCTCGCGCTCGTCTTCTCTTTCTCTCTCTTTCTTTCTCTCTGTCTCTCCGTCTCTCTCTCTCTCTCTGTTCGGTACTCTCGACGGCCGCCCCGTGTGTATATCCAATTTCGCTTTCGCGCCGTCGCGTCGTGTTTCCATTTATTTTATCCGGTCCCGTCACGCGTCTTCTTCTCGTTTCCCGGTGATTTCCTACGGTCTTAATTGCGGCGTTCGCGCGCGCCAACCCATATCTCCGCGAGACTGGAGATCCGCGAACGAAACCGGAAACGAAACAGGCGCCGGATCCATCGTTGTCGTTCACGCGATCCTCTCATCGCAGACGGAACCCGTTCGGTTCGTCCAACGCGCCTCTTTATTCCGCGAGACGACGCAACCCCTTCGTCGTTCGTCGATCGCGATCGAGCACCGTCGCGAACCAGAGTTGTTTTCATACTGTGCCTAAAAGCGAGTTCGCTCGAGGTTTCGATCCCCCCGAACAATGTCGCAAGGACACCGCGTGTCCTTTTCCAGACAGTGTCGTTACGAGATTCCGAAGCAATTGTAGATTTTAATTATGTTTTCTCAAGCTGCTCGGTTTATAGTTTTATTCGAACCGACGTGCGCGGTAATTGCGGGCCGAACACTGTTATGATAAGTTATGATAATAATTTATGATAATATTGCAGGGAAACGGCCTAATGTATACAATATTTAATTAATGCAACAGAACACACACGATCTTCATCTTTGTTTCAACGTTACCTAATTCATTTATGCACACGGCATAATTGTCATTCCCGATTCCTAAGGAATTTTAGAGCTCGAAAAAATTGTTAAATAAAATGTTGGAGAAGGATCGTTTGGCCCCGATGCAGGCCGACGATTACGAATGCATTCCTAGGAAGGCAATTTTATAGCTCGAGTAATTGCAAAATGAAATGTCCGAGATGGGTAATTTACCCCGATGCAGTTTTGTACGAATCGGTGTGCACGCTTTGGCAGTTACAGGCCGGAGACTATGAATACATTGTTAGGAAGAGCAATTTTATAGCTGGAACGATTGTATAATAAAATGAAACGAAAGGGTAATTTGAGCCGGCGAGGTTCGACGAGCAGCGTCGAAAGACGCGTTGTCTCCGAGACGAAATCCCGTCGATCCGAAGACAAGGGTCGGCGTCGCGACGCGTATCGCCGGATTCCCGAGATTCGATAGATCCCGCGTGTTACGTACACCTCGGCCCCGAGCCCCTCCTATGCTCGCGAGCGTGCTACTTTCGATGGATGCTCACTCGATACGACGAGATACGAGTGTTACGGGGATCGAGATAAAAGAACCGAGTGGGTAGAACGTGACGAGACAATGGATCACCCGGTCCACTAGCCATAATACAATCGCATCAGCATCTCGCCGTATTGTTTGCCTTGCTTTGATATCAGCCCCGAGCTCTCGATTCTTCTTTTCCCAACGTGCGCCCGTCCTCTCTTTCTCTCTCTCTCTCTCTTTCTCTTTCTCTCTTGGTTCGTAGATGGATCCTTTCCGATCGACGATACCCTAAAGCTAGACTTCTCTTTCGCACCCTCACCCTTTCGCTCGCATTTCTCTCGCTACCGTTTCCATCACGTTCCATTCGAACGGAATCGATGACGGTGTTCTTCTTCGGTCCACGGGTGCGTTTCCGTTTCCCCAGGAAGAACGCTTCGCGATCGCCTGGCTCGACAATGGGACAAAACTGGATTTAAAAGTGTAGTTACCTTTGTGGGAATCGACGATCGAAAGCGAGACTCGAAGATCGAAGTTGTACCTTGGAACGATGCAACGCGAAAACTACGCTACGATCTTCGTCCTCGATGATCTTAAACCCCTTGCCATACAATTTCCTTCGGAACTCAAGTTATTGTAATATCTTCATCGCTAAAAATGTTACAGAAGGGAAAAGACAATTTATGTCTTTTATACTGCTATATCTTCTTCGATATTTAAACCTTTGCACTCGAATGGCGACTCTGAGGCGCCAGTAAAAATTGCCACATCACGGTTTAAAAGAATTGTTACATCGCTATGCTTGTATCTAAGAGATTTGTAAAAATGTAACTGTTGCAAGGACGAGTAATAGTAAAAATATTCATATGCACAAGACGAGATAAATTATGCGAAATGAAAATATCCTAGGTCAGAAAAGATGCCTAGATTTTCGAGTTAAAGCATCTTCGAGTGCAAAGGGTTAAATATTGGTTATAAATAAACAACATTTGATTTTGTCTAAAAAGAAAGGAATAATATTTATAGTTGTTAGACTTTATTTAAAATCTTCAACACGAGTCTGTTGAAGACTAAACGAACGGCTGTTACGCGTGCTTCTGAAAATGATTCGAAAACGTCGAATAAAATGTATGGATCACCTGCCGTTTCTCTCGCGACAGGGTCGACCGTGTTCTCAAGAATGACAGCGTTCGAGGAGAGGCAGGGGTCGAACGTTTTCGGGTCACGGTTGCGTCTCGTTTCTGTTCCGAGGGGAAGAGGAGCACGGGCGAAACGGAGCTGCAGGAAATAAAACGAGCTAGTTAACGCGAGAGTTCCCGGCGAGTTCGTATAGATAATAAGTCCCGATAAATTCGCAACGTAACCACACGAATGTCTGCGATGTGGGCGGGCCTCGGCCTCGCGATCGGCGCGGCGCAGCGCGCGACAAGCCTCGTCTCGTCTCGAACCATTATAAATAAGTCTGATTTCGTGTTCGCCTTCGATCCACCGTTAATCCTTCTTCGAGGCTAGAACGACCCGTGGCTCCAATCTCTCGGCGAGCCGTCTCGAATTTTCAAGAAAATTAGGGGAGAACATCAAACGGATCCTTGCTTCTCACGCTAGGATGCCTCCTATCGCGAATATCGGCCTCTTCGCCCATCTCTACGATCCATCTCTCCTCTTTCTCTTTCTCCAATCGAAATTTTTCCATCATCCTCTCTCTACAATCGCAATTTTCCTTTAGTATCTCTTTCCCTTCCTGCCTCCCACAGTTCCTTTCCAATCTATCTTTTACAGCTTTGTCATTATTATAATACAAAGCAGCGTGTATTAGTGTAGTTTAACGCTCGGTATTTCTCGCAATAAAATTTGTGGAAATTTCAACCGGTTAAATCCACGTTTTTCTTTTCCCCTCTCTGTCTCCCTGCCTCCGTTTCGAATCGCAATTTTCTCGGCGTTCTCTCTGTTTATCCGTCTTCGTCGCGGGACTTCGCGATCGAGCGCATCTTCGAGACGAAAGGAACGTGCCCCGGAGATTAAACGATAGAATTCCGTGGGCGCCCCTCCGGCGCGGCGTGCCCGCGGAATCGGCGGCTCTCGACAAATTAGTACAATTAGAATCCCTCAAAGAAAATTGATAAATTCCTACGGAACAATTTCCCGACTCATTTCACCCGGTGCCGCCCTTCTCGGTATCCCGTCCGCCAGCTCGAGAATTCCTTCCGATCGGACGTCGATCCGGAATTGCCGATGTTATTTTTCAAAATCGCCTAACGGGGGCCGCGTCGGAAACTTTTCCGCCCTGCCATTACGCGTTTAATCGAGTGGATAATTATAATCCATCTATATTTCGCGGCGATCGCCGAAAACGCTTAATCGCGTTCGAATTCGATGTATCGCGGAAACCGCGAAGGGAAACGTGTTTTCCGGAAGGCCGAGATTGTCCGTCGCGGCGGAAACTTTTACGGATTTTACGGAAATTAATACCAGGCTCAATCTTCGATGGAAACTGGAATCGAAAATTCAGTTTTCTTCGCGAATCGATCTCGATCGTCGAATCGCAGAATCGAAGCGGGGGCTTCTCCCGATTTTACACGCTTATTGTTCGGCGGTCCTCGTTACCGATTCTACGAGAAACAAAGGTTATTGTTCCGGGGGATCGTGAAAGTTCCTTTTCATCCGGACAATCGCGCAGGTCCGATGCGTATCTCGGTTTTCGCGGATTTCTCGATAATCGATGGGACCGGTGCACGCGCGTTCCGAGCGACTATCCGCGTCGCGTCGCGCGTTAGGCGAGGAAGATGCTCGACGGTTTCGCAGCCGCGGGATCCGCCGCGGCGATTAATTGTAATAACGTTTCCGAGAGCGTGCGAAGCGAGTTCGCGAGCGAGTTCTTTGCCTGGCGTGCGAAATGCGCCGGTAACGCTTGCAGACTCTTATCCGAACGAGATCGTCGGCCAGGCGAGCGTACCGGGGAAGGGTTGCAGGGAGGGAGGGATAGCAACGAATTAAAAGAAACATCCGACAGTCGTCCTGGTTCGCGAGCTCGCGCGTTCCAAGTTCTCCGTTCTCGAGGAATGGACGACGAGGACGCTTCGGCCGAACCGGCTCCTCCTGGCCTCGTTAACTCTTTCTATCGCGTATATTTGACAGCGAGAGAGAATGAGAGAGAGTCCTTGGGAGACTAGTTCGTTACATTCAACTTTTAATCTTTATCTGCGGGGGCGCACCTGGCCGCACGTGAGAAGCAGATACGATTGTGGGTGGCGGGAAAATTGAAAGAAAATTAATGGCACCGGAGATGGAAAAATTGTTGCTCGATTCTAATGTCACGGAGGGTGTGAAACAGATTATTAAGGAATCTGGTAAGTAGAACGGCAACGGGGTCGCCGGCAAGGTCCAGGAAGTAGAAGCGAGACTCGAATATATTCAGACTCCCATTCAGAGACGAATTACGCCTGCCGAGGTCTACGATCATCTTCCCTCCTGATCTACAAACCGTTCTTACCTGCCACAATGTTTTTTCCGAGCTCCACGATTCCGTTTCTAGATCCGCGATCTCTTTCCAGGATCTACGCGCCTTATCCGCCCTCCACAATCTTTCTCCGAAATCTAAGATTTTTATTTAGGATCTAGAAATCCTCGTTGGGATCTACAGGATATCTTTAGACTCTAGAATTAATATTTCCGAGCTCCGTGGAATTTTTTGATAGGGATTCTGCGATCTTCTCTCAAGATCTGCGAGAAACAAACACGTTCGCGTATACCGCTCGAGTTGCAAACAATAATTATCAAAGTCTTCGAATAACAGTGGCAAGGGGTGTGCAGGGGGGGATGGAAGGGCGCGGTTAGGATAGGAAGGAAGACGTTAGGCTGGCGCGTAGTCGTACATCGCTCAAATTAGATTCCTTAGCTCGAGGGACGTCGTAAGGCTTGACGTAAAGCCCGAATAATTCTCGACGAAAGGATGGGTACTCCGTACGGGTACGCGAGACTCGAGGGCAGGCTGATTCTAACGGGGAACTCTCTTAGAAGAGAAGCAGAGAGAGAGAGAGAGAGAGAGAGAGAGAGAGAGAGAGAGAGAGAATACCGCGTACCCGACGACGGCTGGCGGGTAAGCGAGCGAGTATATATCAACCGTGAGCCGCACAGTTTGTCAAGTGGAAAGTTTATTCGGGCAAATATACGTGACACGGTAAAGGTAACGTTGTTTAACGTTCCGGAGGAGACACGGTATACACGCGCGTCCGCGTTTCAGCGTGGAACCGAGACACGCAGGATCCCGTTTATCCTTCTAAACAAAAGCTGTTTCCTATGCTAAGGCCGGCTTCGGACCCGGGACTCGGCCTGGTTTGCCAATTCCGCCGAGTTCCGGAGACTAACGATCCGATTGTTACGCGAGGACTCAACGATTACCTTCAAACTTAACCCTTGCCACTCCAATGGCTCCTCTGAGGGGACATTCAAAATTAGAAGAATATTATTCAAAATAATTTTCACATTGCAATGTTTGTATTTAAGAAGCTAGTAAAAGTTGAAGTGTTG
>CM052096.1:2135373-2145761 GCA_028453745.1 Agapostemon virescens | reverse complement strand
AGATACAATACAATTATACACATTTATTGGCATTTAGATATAGCAAGTTTATCTAGTCTACTCTTAATTCTAGATTCTTCTACTCTTAGTTCTAATAAAGAACATATATCGAGAGAATATTTTTACATTTAAACAATCTGTGTACTCACCATTCTCGTTCTCCTCGGCGCCGACGAGCAGGCGGACGATTTATTCTAAAAGTCAGACTGTCCTGTGGATTTTAAAGATACAATACAATTATACACAATTATTGGCATTTAGATATAACAAGTTTATCTAGTCTACTCTTAATTCTAGATTCTTCTACACTTAATTCTAATGAAGAACATATATCGAGAGAATATTTTTACATTTAAACAATCTGTGTACTCACTATTCTCGTTCTCCTCGGCGCCGACGAGCAGGCGGACAATGGTAGTTTCTTTGGGTGTCTCGATAACGCAGCGATTCGATGGGAGCCCGACTCGGTCGACGGCAGGAAACGGAATGACGCGGCCAATTAGTTCCATAAATTCTCTAGTCCAGGTCGCGACAAAGTCACGGGGTGCTGGCTGGCGCGAGGATATTTGTTTTCCTTTTCTTTTGTCCGGGTTCGTACACGGCCGGCAGGTTCGAACAAAAACGTTTACGAGCGACGATATACCCTCTGGAATTCCGGACTACGAAATACTCGGGCTACTTGGTAATAAAAGAGAAAGTGCGAGGCCAGCCTCGGAATCGGGGAAAGGGGTGGGGTAGGGCAGCAAGAGGGCGTGAATCGCGTCGATGGGGGAAAAAAGACGTAAAGGTGAGGAGCGAAAAAAAGGGATAAAGGGAGGCTCGCGGAGAGAGATAAAGAGACAGAGTAATAAAGAGTGAGAGAGAGAGAGAGAGAGAGAGAGAGAAGCGCTCTATCTGTCCGATCTGCGGTCGTGTTCGCGCTCGTGCCGAACGCCAACTCTTTCACGATAATAATTACGGCTGGTATAGTTGAGGGAACGCGAGCGAGCGAGCGAGCGACGAGGAAAGCGGGCACAAAAAGACGGTCGGTCTGGACGCATCCATTAGTCAGAATTCTTTCGTTTCGCCCTATTTTTATTTACGATCATCGCCCCGCAACGACGACACCCGCATAATTGCGAAAACTCGCGGCGGGACGATAAAAATGCGACTAATTAAAGGGGCGGTGAGCGCGAGACTGCAATCCTCTTTAACTTCGGGCGCTGTCCGAACGAGTCCTCGTTTTTCGGATTAATCCTCGATCGTACCAATCGCGAGTAACTCCGCGATACGAGATGCAGAATGTTGAAGGGCTTACCACCCCGTCCGAGAGACCTCCGCGAGCTGCGATTTACTCGGTCCTCGATCGGTATCCGTGAAACTCTCGCTGCGAACTCTCCCACCGTGTTGGATGCGCGCCTCGCGATTGTTAATTTGAACAGCAGTGTCCCTGTAAAAGTCCGAAGGTATTACTCCCAAATAATCCGTAAACAAAGTCTCGTTAAAACTCCTACAAAACGCGAGAATCGTTTCGATAGAAAAGACTAGAAAAATAAAAATTTTCTACGCGCCGATTTGCCGGTGACTGGCTAGCAACGAAGTTGGCGTGTTCAGAAAATCCGCGAGGCTTTGGAATACCGGCTGCTAAGCAATTTCCAGCAGAGAAATGGATTCTGCTGGTTGGAACGGTTCGATCTCCCGATGCAAAGAGAACGGTGTTTCGACTGGTGGAAGGTTGACTCGTCTCGAAATCGCGGAATCCGTCGCGGCGGAGGGATAAAGTCGTCGGCGTTATATTATTATTAGCGTTAAAACGGCTCGGCTTACAGGTAATTTAAATCCCATCGTGAAATAAAGGCTCGTAGGTACGTATGTACGTACGATCAGATTACCGGGCGAAGCGAGGCTGTATTTGCATAAGTCAGCTTGTCAGTCAGACTGCGTGGCAACTGCACGACCCTCTTTGCCCTCTCACGGCCCGGAAACAACCCCGTGCAAGCCGTGCTCCTTGGCCAGGAAACGGCCTGACCGCGCCGGGCTCTTGCGAGCTACGCTTGCGAACCGATCCCTCGAATTTACCCGCGTTCTTCCACCCGCCTCATCAAAATGCCAGGAAACGATAAGCCGTCGCCGGATGCCGCAATAAAAATCAAAATAGTCGTCGGGCGAATCGCCAGTCTCGTTCCGGCCGCGATTTTTCATTTCGCTCGGACGGAATCGCCCCGCGAATTGCGCTGCTATCTGTAATCCTGGGAGTGTTACACCTGTGTCGCTGCGATATCAACGTTGCTCATCGGGATTTCGAGCATCCGGCAGAAAAAAATACGAAGGTCGGATATCGCCGAGCTGTTACCTTTCGCCGTTCGTTTCAGCCTTTATTTCGCAGAAAAATTTACGGTGTATTTTCGCGGTTTAGCTGTCTTTTTTGATTTCTCGCAGATCTTAATTCTATTTCTGAAAGTCGCGTTTTCTCTCGATTCACGTTCAATCGTTATTATTGTCGAAGCTCGCGCGCGAAGGCTTGCGCACAAACGGTTGATCGCGAGGGCAGTACTTGATAAGTCTTATCTCTTAATGGAGAGTTAACTTTGGCTCGGTTCCATTCAGAAGATATTAATGCAACAATCGCATGAACGACGCGGCGGAGTCGAGGCTGATGTTAATTGCACCTCGCGATTACTCGGGCTCGGACAAATTATATATCCGAGCTGTTGAACCCTTCAGAAAATTTACATAGTCCTCGAGAAAAATCGGGATATCGAAAGGTGTGCAGGATTATTTGTAACTTCGTAAAAATCTCTTTCGCGTACTGCACAAAATCGAGAAGAAAATTTCCCGAGACGTTCATCGACGACTCGCGTGTGCGCCAAGGGGGTATGAAGAGGGCATCGAAGGGTGGGACGAAGGAGAACAGTGGGGAACATAGCAGAATCGATTGCACCTTGCTAGAAATCAATGTTACGCACTCCGCGATTAAAATCGAGAAGAAATTTTGGAGACAGCGACGGTCGAACGGAGAGACCCGTTTTTCCGGGGATGTTCATCGACGATTCGCATGTGCGCGAAGGGGTTAGGAGGAGATTGAGGGGGAAGGGGAACAGTGCAGAACGGAACACGGTCGATTAATCATACTTTCGTAGGAATTACCCTTGTATATGCGGCATGGTTCGCGAGGTCGAAGGGCAGTCCTCGTTCCTCGTTCCTCGTCCCCCTGGTTCCCCTGGTTCCCCTGGTTTCCCCCGCGTTCTCTCAGCCGTCCGGGTGATCCTCGATTTGCCCCCGTAGCTCTTATACTCGAGCGAGGTGCTCGTACACGCGAGCACGCTCTCGCCAGACACGTGAATTACGTAAGGGTACGTCAGCGTGTACAGTCCCGGAGATTACGATATTCTCCGATTGGAGTGGCTTGACACGAGTTCAAGAGGCCGCGCTGACGGCCGGCAGGCACGCACGCATGCACGCACCTGAGCCCCGCAACTTTCAGCTCCAGCCTCGCGGCGATCCTCCTTCTTTCTCTATCTTTCCCTTTATCTTACTCTCCTGTCCCGCGCGTCTCGCATTATACCTTTTTCGTTCTCACCTCGACCGGGCCCCGGACCCGCCGGGGAACCGAAACTTTTAACGCGTGTGGGCCTCGGCGCTATGCCTCCGCGACGACTTCATGCGCCGAACGTCCGAGACACTCTGAATCGCTTCCATTCGACGCACGGAACTTCTCCCGACGACCTCCAATCCGATCCTGGAACTCTTTATGGGTTAGGTTTTAGACACAAAGCGTATTGAGGATAAGGCGTAATGATATAGATGAGAATCGTGGTGTACGAATGTCGTACTATATGTGATGTTGTTTATGTTTGAAATGCGAAACGCTCGAGTCGTCGAGAGAACGAGGGAGGCCCCGTTAAGGTATGCGAGAGAATGAAGACGTGTGTCCACAAGAGCAAACGCATTGAGAGAGAGAGAAAGAGAGAGAAAGACAGTACGTTGCGAGAGAACACGTGTCGCGAGAGAATATTATATTATACATTATAGTATTAATTACTTTCAATAGCCTTACTTGATAATAAATCTATACTCAATTTCTTTGTCGATCCACGAGATAATTTATTGTGATTAACCACACTCTTTGCCCTCTCGAACGTCTGGAAAATACCGAGACTCGTGAAACGTTTGGGAAAATGTGTGCAGCTCGACGAGTAATTTTGCGCTTACGTCGAGGGCAAAGGGTCTTTGGGCAGGATGGTCGCTCGCGCGTCACGAATGCCAAACTCGCGACTGCTCGCAGGAGGAATCTCGCAGTTATCCGACTTGGATCGGCTCCGCAGGAGACGGACATAAAGAGAAACCGCGATACGCATACGTCTCGACCGCAAAACCGCTGTCGATCGCGCTTCCCTGAACCGCGACGATGGAATACTCGCGCGCGTCAATTCCATCGGCGTTTCCTCGAAGCTCGAGAGCGAAGCCGCGGGAACACGTATACCATGGTTGAGGACGGGAAATCGAGAGGATAGAGCGGAGACGAATCTCTGTCCGAGAGAGCAAGAGAGAAAGGGAAAGAGGGAGAGAGAGGTGGATCGAAGCTCGTCGAGCGTGCAATCACGCGGATGGCTCGGCAAACATCTCTCTCCGCGTCCCTCTCCGCCTTCCTCCCCCGCGCCGAGAACCGTTTTATTTTCTCTGTACGCGAGAGGCCGGAGTCCCCGTGGCGAACCGTGCCGCACAAATGTTACATATGTTGTCCATTTCGTGTTCAAACAGCAAGGAAACCATCGGACCCTCGACGGTTCCGGCCCGCGGCTTTGACCGCTCCGGGATTCATTTGATTTTATAAGCCATTATTCCAACGCGGATTAATTTACCTTGCTCGCTGCTGCGCGCGTTCCTTCACCGTCCCCGTAAACTTCCAACTCGGCATAGACGACTTTCGACAATTTCGAAGGCGACACTCCGTTTGCGCGCGAACACGCCGCTGAAAAGCGAGAAACAAGTTTCCGGAATAAAAATCATGGAGTATCCTCGTCGAGGTCTGTCCGTCACTCAAAGTCTGTCGAGTCAAACGCACTTGCCTGTTTTTCGAAGATCGTCCTCGCATAATTCAGGACTAAACCGCATGCCTCGCTATTCCTCGTACCATCTCGACATCCAAACGACACAGATCTCCTCGAGATCCACGCTCAAATCGCGATTCCATTCTTCCTCGAGGCTCGGCGATTGCACATCCACGCTGCAGTAATTACGCAAGCGTAAAGGTTAAGCTGGTCGTTCCGCGATTCCCCAGGACGAAGTTAGGGTCTCGAAGATCCTCGAGCAGAGTCCGCTGTGGACGAAACGAAGAGAGAGAGAGAGAGAGTGAGAGAAGGAGAGAGCGAACGTAGCAGGGTGGGCAGGAAAAATCCGGGAAAGCTGGCTCGAGATACGACACCAATAACAAAAATCATAAACACTCGGACCGTTGATTAAGTCCTCTCGCGAGGATCTTCGAGGCTGCTCTCCCCGGCCGAGGATATGAGGATCGTATCGTAGCACAGGTCTTCTCGACGCTTCATTTCGCGTAATACTCTCGGGACACGGGAAGCAGGAGAGAAAGAGAGAGAGAGAGAGAGAGATCTCAGAGAAGGGTGATCGCGTATATGGGAACGAAGAAGCGTGGTGTCGGGTCGCGCCGGGTCTTGGGTTGTTTCGTGTCGCACCGTAAGCGTCCATCGCGGGTTTTACGCCGCTTCGATTGCCGTCTGTAATTCCGGCGTTACGAGCTCGATCGCGTTAATACGCTCTCCTATCTCCCGCGCGTAGCTCGCGCCAGCTACACCCTGCTACCAGCCTCGAGTGTATATCGATCCTCGCGAAATCGAGCAACGGAATCCTCCTTCCAGCATGCTTCTAGAGTTAGAGTCTCTGGAAATCGATGGGGGACTCGTTTCGGACGGTTTCGAAGTGTCCGAGCACCGACAGCTTCTCGGAGAAGCTGCGTCCAGCACGATGAAACGTTCGCCGAGGCAGGACAAGAGCGTCGTTCGCAGCTGCTTTTATTTTTCCGGAGCTCGTTACGGAGCGCCTGTACGACGATTGTCTCGCGAAAGCGACCTCTGATGCGACCAGGCGTTTTGCGGAAAGAGGATCGTAGTCTTCCGACGCGGGTTTTATTTACTTTTTATTGAAATCCGCTTGAAGACTCGCTCCAAAGCTTCTTTTCGGCTTAAGAATTAATGGTTTTCGAGGTTGATCTAGCAGAAGCACGTTGAATTTTCGCTTGCCGTTTGGCATCGAGGCTGCGTAGACGCGAGAAGCCTCTGCAGATGGATTTGTTACACGAATACGCATAAGGATTGTTCGTTTTTAGCTTGACGGTCGAGGTTTTTGACGTTTGATGACGCCTATATGCGTCACGATTCAAGAATCTCCGATACGTCCGATATTTTGCAGCAGAAAAATCGGGATAAAATTCAGAAAAATGCAATCGGCATAACCGTGCCGATTAGACTGTATTCGAAATGTTTGAAACGAGGTAACTCGGATCCATCGGGCAAGGACGGTAGAATCTGCAGATCGGCGGCAACTACCGTTGCGGTCGCGATGTTCCGCGAGTAGTCGTGTCGCGCGAGGCCTCGTGTTCGCTGTGTCGTCTCGGATAACGAATGAATTAGCGACACGATAAATAATAATGACCGGACGTGTTCGAAACGAATGTGTCTCGCATGGGAAGGCGGTAGCTCGTTGAAACGCGGAACGGTACTGCGTCCGAAACTGGCGACACTCGAGGTTCGAGGCTTCTCTTCTGCCGGCACAGGCGGACAACGCGGAAACAACGGCGCGTACATTGTCCTGCACATTACAACGACACGACCGCCGAGAGTACTCTCCGCTTTTCCGTATTCGGTTCTCATGTCGCGGCGGCTTTGCCGACCGTGACGAGATAGATACGACGGGGGACGGGACCGCTCGATGAACAAACTTGGAAATATTTGCGACAGGCCTCCACCGTCTCTCGCCATCCTCTCCGAGCCTCTCTTTCCCCCTTTCTCTCGCAGCTCGTCGTTCTCTAGTTTTAGGGACGAGAGTACAGTGTGTCTCTCCGGCGTGTGTCTCTCTCCGCGCTCCTGCGGCTACCTCCTCCCCGGCCTCTATCTACAAAGCCCCGAAGAGGGTACACGCATCGGCCGAGCGCGACGAGGAGGACGCCTCGTTGCTCGGTGTGTACGCTGGCGATGTGCACGCGCATAACGAATGCGCCGTACGGTACCGCGTGTCGAGGATAATTACATCGGTCGAAAGAATGATACGGAATTACGCGCAGCAACGATGCCACCGGCCAGATAACCCGACGCGATGAATTTGTTACCGTGGAAAAAAGAAAAGAACCTGCCGGAATTCTCGTTTCTGCCTTTTTCAACGCACGGACAAAAGAGGAGTTCTCAGGAGTGCACCGACGAATGCTCCGTATCTCTTAACCCTTTTGCTGTCGAATAAAACGTACATCGTCGTACTGGAATATTATTATCTTATTCTGGAATATTACAATCTGAGTTGCTCGTCGGTAGGAACACGTTCGATCCAGTATTTTTCAACTTTTCGACTCGCCACTGCGATTATCGAAGTTATAAAATTGTCTTCGTCGGAAAACGTAAAACCTGCTGGTTCGATGAGGATGTTTCGAACTATGCGGCGGCTCTTGTTTTGCTTCTTAGAAGTTCGTTTGTAGTCGACGTCTGTTCGTTGGGAGGCCAGGCTGTTTCGGAGTATTTTCGAGTTCCATATACGGGAACGATTATGAGAGTATTCCTCCAAGGACTGGCAGGGAAACTACGAAAAAGGAGGCCGCTATCGCGAAGGGCCTGCATCGTTTTCGAGCAAGTGACAGCCACCGTAGCTTGTCTCGAGTCTCGAGTGGCGCCTGCCTTTTCGGATAGACACGCCAGACCTCGCTCTCCCCTCTGACTTTCGAGGACGAAAAGCAGATACTCGAGAAGTACTCGTACTCAAATAGAAAACAAGCCTGTGGGACGACTTCGTAGCGTGATTTCCGTCGAGATAGATCTCCTTCTCCCAACTCCAGGCCTCTGGAGTCTCGGTTTTCAACCCCCGTTCGACGATCTTCGAACCTTCGACACAGTCCACTTCCAGAAATCCACTTCCAGAAATAAATGATCTAGCGAAATAATTTCAGTAGCAGATATGCGAGAACTCGTTGAAATTGTAGACACTCGGAAATCGCATCGGCGCGACTCCGGCATAATAAAAGTAATACAAACCCTAAATTGGCACGGGGCGGCTCGTGAGAACGGCGGAATCTCGTTCGATCGCGTTCGGCCGCATTTTTAAACACGCTGGCTTTTCCGGTAGAGGTAGCAAAGCGAGCGGGTGCAGCTCGCGTCTCGCAGCTCGTTTGCATAGCCATCGCGGCGAATAATAAATAACGAGCGGAGCGCGGAAAGAAGGGAGAAAAATCCTCTTTCTCTCTCTCTCTCTCTCTCTCTCCGCTTCGGACGCGAAAGTGAGACGAAGAGAGTTCGCTGGAACGAGAGAGAGAGAGAGGGAGGGAAAGAGAGAAAGAGAAAGAGAAATAGAGTCGACGGGAAGAAGCGTGGAGTGCGAAGAGCAAGACGGAAAAAGAAGAGGAGAAGAGGGACGTGTGTGCGAACGACTTCTTGGCGATCGTGTTGCTGTCGGTGTGCGCCAGACTACAAAGCGGGCTCACAATGGTGGGAGAAACGCGGCGCGATATCCCCGGGCCTGTGTTTCCGTTCAAATAGAGGTCCGCGTGGCTGGCTCGGCTCCGCTTCTCCGCTCCGCTTCTCCGCTCCGGTTCGGTTTCGTTCACAAGGCGCAGGTGTCAACCGAGCCCGGCGTTTCCGGACGAGATTTGTGCCATCGCGCGTCGTTCGGGAACGAACGAGGGCCCCGGGCCCGTTGTTGTGTTGCGCGTCGTCGCAGGTAGGCGGGACAGGTGCAACGGTTTCCACCTTCCTTCCTTCCTTCCTTCCTTCCAGCGAGACGATAAAGGCCCCGGTTCCCTCGCGACCGCGATAGCGATATCGCGAGGAAGACCATCGAGCCCCCTCGACCTCCTCTCCACTCCTTCGCCTCTCTTTTGCATCCCCTCGTGCCCCTCGTACCCCTTTCGCGTCACTACGAGCGGTGCATCGGCTTCGATTAATTGGGGGTTGCGCGCACGGACCCGAAAAAGGGGGACAAAGTTACGAGCCTTTTAATGCCTCGCTGATAATCCGACGGAACAAATGCTCTGCCGAGGAACCGGGCGCGAGACAAAGCGTGTTCCAACGCCCTCTCGATACCGCGGCCCGGAATTTTGCGCTAATGCAGACTAAAAATGGCATGCGTCCCGCCCGCTCGGCGCGCATCTTTCCGCCGCTTTCAATCCTGACCGATTCCCGATAGCCTTTGATCGCGCTTCAATATTTTCTCGGCGTTCCATCGCGTGTCCAGCGTGTTTCCTCTTCCTACGTTTTGCGGGAGAGCGCGCGACGACGCGGACGGGCGAGATCGTTGGCGGACTTCGTCGTCGAGGACCGTAACCTGTTTCTCTCCGATCTTCTCTTTTCTTCCGAGACTCTTCGGTCGTTCCTCGATGTATTTCCTCCGCGTTCCATCTCGTTTTCTCCTTTCCACGGTTTGTCGAACGGTGCGTCGGGCGACGAGATTGTCGGCAGACTTCGTTGTCCAAGGAGCAGAGAGGAAAGAGGATTCCTCGGATGGTTTCGCAGCAGGAAACGGCGATTCTGGAGAAGTTCGCGATCGACAGCCGTTCCCTGCTCGTTCGAGTGGTATATATCGTACGGTACGAGTGGCTGCCCGAGCACAGTGTCAATACTATCCTCCGGAGAGCGAGTTAACACCGTGGCTTTTAACCTTCCCTCGGAACAGACAATGAAACGGACAGAGACACGGAGAGACACGGAGAGAGGAAGAGAGAGTCCAGCTCGATTGCCGATCTAGCTTTTACGATTCATAACTCAAATATAGCTAGACGAGCGAAGAGAGAATCGGGGAGAGGAAGGGATCGTCCAGACCCCGGACATAAACCGTTTATTTATATGTTCTACATAATGTTCGTTCGTTCGTTCGCCACCCCACGGAATTTATTTATTATGGCCGCGCCGGGAGCGAGGGGCTCGAGTCGGCCCGAGTTCGATCAACCCGCCATCCAACTATTTTCCTCGCAATTAAAATGGTAAAGAACCTCTGCCTCGATATTTCCGTCCGTCGTCTGTCGTATCTCTCCTCTATCGTCGTAACCCTTCCTTTCTACCGTCCAAAATCCAAAATCCCTGCGACAGACCTCACTCGACTGCATGGCTCGCAACGCATCTTCGTGCAGGAAATTCAATTGCACAAATTAAATGAGTACGAATGCAAACAAACTGGATAATACCATCAATTGACCGACC
>CM052096.1:2091950-2106506 GCA_028453745.1 Agapostemon virescens | reverse complement strand
AGCATTCGCGACATCGATTATGTCTGCTTCTTACCAATCATGGCCTGGATTAGGTCTTCGTTCAAGATCGCCGTGTCCTCTCTTCTTTGGCCAACGTTTGGCCAACGTTTGGCCAACTCAGTTGGGATCCGTGGAGCATCCGCATTCCTCGTAATCGTCAATTATTGTTGGCGGCATCGAGAATGAATTTGACTAACGGTAGTCGGTAGATACCGATCGTTGTAGCGAAGTTCGGGAGACGTTCCGAGTTTGTTCCGGTGCAGCCGCGCTCGCGCTCGGACCATAAAGTTCTCGCGACGATAACTTATGCAAATGCGCAGCCTATTTGGCGCGTTTTGTCGTCCCACGCGCACCTTTATCTTCCCCTCTATTAGGTTTATCGCGGCACCGTCACTACGTATTAGCCGGTATCACCCCGGCTAACTCGTGGCACTTTCGCTCGCGCCCGTGCACGCTAATCGTGGATTTCGCAGTGCCTCCGTTGCTGCGAGTCCGTTGCTGAGAGAACCAGTTCTCGAAACGCGGCTCTCGTTCCCCGCGTAGACTAATTGACGCTCCTAGAGTGCCCGGAGAACCCGGTCGTCGAGTCTCACGGGCCAATGCTGCGCTCGTTCGGACCTGCCACAGCCTTTAAATTGCGATCCGCCTGTGTCAGAACTCGTTACACTAATCCCTGTAACGTCGAACAGCTTCGATACGTTTGTACGAATTTTCTTTGCGGCTCTCTTTTACCTGCAAGCCAAGATTCCGATGATTGCAATTTCTGGTGTTGGTCGATGCACCCCTGCAGCCTCGCCGAGAGACGGAGAAAACGCTGAAAGGAGTAACAAATAATATTAGAATGCAAATCTGAAATTGGCGTACTCGGAGGATCGGAGAAACGGAATCGAATATAATCGTTTATGAATATTCAGTAGTTCGTGTCAAAAATAAGCGCAACTTAAAACAGTAGAAATGATTGAAGCAACGGCGAAACAAGTAGTCGGCCCCGGTCCCTCTTTATTAATTTAGACGATTTTTATTGACGCTCGTACCACTGGAAATATTTTAATATACAAGAAAATCAATTTAAAAAAATGCTGAGATCACAGAGTTAAGAAAAATAGATCCATGAGAGGAACGTCAAAGTTAAACATTTCTCCCTGAATTTTAAACGACTACGATAAACTCGCGTTTCTGCGTTAACGATTTAAGACATCGCTGAGAAAAGGGTTCAGTTAAGTCGTGTTAAATGCCACCGCAACGGGTCCGAAACCTTGTCGAGTAAACTCGTTTCAACTGCACGAATAGCTACAAGATAACTGCCACTGTCCTCGTTGGTACGAGGTATACTTTTCTAGGGGCCTCGAATTTCGTTTTTCTCGTCTGCACACGAGAACTGCAACATTTTGGACCCGAGGTGGTGACGTTTAACCCTTTGCATTCGAGTGGCGACTCTGAGGCGCCAAGAAAAATTGGCACACTATTATTTAAAATAATTTAAACATCGCTATCTTTATATTTAAGAAATTGATAAAAATGTATGTTTCGTAAGGACGAATAACAGTAAAGAATAGTATATACGTAAGGTGAAATAATCATGTGGAATGAAAATATCCTAAGTTAGTAGAAATGCTCTGGTTCTCTAGTTGAAACAGCTTCGAGTGCAAAGGGTTAACTTACCGCGTTGATAATTTAAGGTACCGTTAAGAGGAGAATTCAGTGAAGTCGCTTCAAGTGCCTGCATAAATTCAATGAATTTATAAAAATTTACTAACACGACAGAAATAAAATTGCCCTAGACTAGAGGAATCGACTTTCGGTGTTCGAATTGAAATTGGCGTCGAGTGCAAACGATTGAGGCGACTTCACCGTAGTTCCAAGGGAATGTTTGCCACTTCCGTGCTTTCCGGAGTCGACGATCGCGAAGGAAGGAGTCCCGAAAGCACGGCGGGTGCAACAGGCAATCGCGAGTCGATCCACTTACGACCGACGTAAGCGCGCAGGTCGGGGTAAGACGTTACCTCGATGACAGGTGTCTCTAACCACAGTAACTCTCTACCACTGTACAGCTCCAGGCCAGGAAGACCACCGAAGAGGGCATCCGTCGGCCTAAGCCTCGCAGCAAGCCACCTGGCCGCGGCGACCGGTCACCATCCTCAGCATTCCCTCAAGAAACACAGAATGGACAACGGAGACTACTACGAGAACGGCCATTTGGGTAAGCGCGTCTTCCATTCTTTCCTCTAGCCCATTGTTCGGCTGTGTCTGCGCCGAATGCGGTTAGGAGAGTCTGCCTTCCTCCTCGGGAGTCCTCTTTCGACGGGCCGAGGATCACAGCGATTAGCATTCGAAAAATCTTTTTCGGAAAAATCAATCTAATAGTCGTGGCTACTCTGAATCGCGAAGGTTCGCGGACAACGTTGAACGGGGAACGGTGTCGTTCGAAGACAGGAAGTTTCGAGGTCCGGTAGCCCAGAAACTGTTATAGTTGCATTCTCGGAGAATCCAGCGATCCTAAATTAACATCAAAAGCGGGAAAGACGGCGAGTCGAGAGGGTTAGGGTTCTAGTGTGTGCTCTGGTAGCCCTGGTACCAGGGGCACGCACTTGATTACTGCCATCCGTATATACGCGGGCCTCGGTGACCCCACCGATCAATTAATTAGGGGAATCAAACACACTTGGAGTGAGCAAATTAACTGCAACTGCATCGTCGTGTTGCGGCTGGCGGTGGCGGTTGCCGATAACCGGAATATCGGCCGGCTCGCTGCGAGAGCTTCTGCAGTTTCTGCCGACAGTCTGGCTCTTTCGCCGTCGTTGCCATTGGCCTAACCGCCGAAGACATTTCCGGATCGTTGCCAGCCAAAGAGCCCGGGCAGAATCTTGGATCAAAGTCGTCGGGTAAAGAGTTTGCATCGATTGCCAGGGAAGTGGAACATCGGCCGGCTCCCTGGAAGAACTTCTGCAGTTTCTGTCGACAGCCCGGCTGTTTCACCGTCGTCGTCGTCGTCGTCGATCCGATCGTCGAAGACGTTGCTCGTCGTCGGTCAAAGGCGCTGGGCAAAGGCGTTGGGCAAAGGTCCGAGTTCGAAGTCGCCCGGCAAACGATTCGGTTGATTTCGACGGTCGGCGAGCTGGCGGAGGATCGAGTCCGAGTTGCGAAATCGACTGAGCAAATAATCGCGGGCCACGGCGGGCCCGTTCAATTTTACGGGCAAATACGTTCGACGGTGCAACGTTAATGAATTAATACCGCGCGGACGAGTGCGCGGCCGGTTGCAGGACCAGCGCCGGGGTAAACGTTGAAACGGCCGGCAATTAATTACGAGGCTCGCGGTAATTGTATAATTGTTTTACGATTCGAGCTGGTTCCCCTCCTCCGAGGGGAGGATCGATCGGCGCTGCCCGCGAGACCGCGATCCTTCGTTTCGATCGGGACAGAAGATTCCAAAAGGATTCTCGAAAGAATCTGGGAACGATTTCGAACGGCGCAAATGTTCTGAAAAGCGTAAGACGAGCCGTCGAGACTCTGTAAAGCGGGAAGAAGACCCGACCTCGATCGGAGATCGAATCGAAACCTCGGGGGGATCGGAATCGCTTGAAAACTTGCAAGACGGAGCGCGTGGAATGGCCATCGCTACTGCTACGCGCGAGGGTTTTTTTCAATTTGGACCGGTAGGCGAACGGCACTTGCCATAACGCAATTAATATACTCAACGAGCGAGATCCGATCCCGATAGCGGAGCGGCGTAACATCCATTCGGGACGTAGCAGCGCACAATGGCCGGCACAATGGCTGCGTGTATGGGTGCACGCAGCGCGGCCGATACGCATCTATGTTGTCTCTACGAAATTAAAACCGATGAGAAAAATAAATAGCCCGGGGAAAGGGCGATCGAAGGGGCTCCGTGCGACGATGGCGAGAGAAAGAGAGACCGGAGAGAAAGTGTACGAGAGAGAGAGAGAGAACTAGAGGGAAAGAGAGACGAGGGGAGAGGGGAAGAGAATGAGAGAGAGAGTGCAGAGCTTTCCTTGGCGTGTGCGGGTCGCGTGCAACTCCGATGGGAAGCCGATGCAGGCCCGTTCCTCGCGTCTTTTTCTCGGCTTACGACCCGGTCGATCGTTTTCCGATGAAAACTATATTCCCGCGGCTGCAACTAGCCCGGACTACGTAATAAACTAATGACTATCGGCTAACGTCGAGTCGCTCGCGTCCGCGTTCTCCCCGCCACGCCTCCTCTCCTCCTCCTCCTCCCTGCACTCGCCCCGTAATTATTTAATGCATCGATTACCGAAATAGCATTAATCAAATTGGCCGGCCGCAATTTATATTATATGACCTAATGCATAGCGAATCGTACATTAATGCGCAAACTAAGTCAATTATCCAGGTGTCCGCAGGGCCGGGGACTGCTCCGCGGATCCATTTTGTGTCTGGAACGATCCGCGGCTCCGGTGGCCCCGCGGGGCACCGCGCGAGCTCTTTCGGGACGCGTCGAACCACGCCTACTTTCCGAACGCAGAGAACGCAACAGCTAGCTGGCACCGCTCCAAGGACAATGTCTTTTATTTTTACGGCAATACAGCATAGTCGTTTCGACCAAAGGTGTGGACTGTAATTGCGGCAAAGAAATTTAAACGGACGTTCTAACGTCCTCGTGGCGAAATCGAGAGCTGGAAAGCCACGCCCGTCGAAGCTACACCCTCCAAAGCTACGCCTCCCCAAAGCCACGCCTACGGAAAAATTAAACTAGGCACACGAACGTTCGCATTGAAATTAAGTAGATAGTGTCTATCCTCTAGATTGTACACAGACTAGGATTTGTCTTCGTTTTGTAACACAGGAAATTCTCTTAGAGAGTCTAGATACTTTTCTGCCTGAATTGTCTCGGAGAAAATACTGCCCTGTGGGGCAAACCAGAGCGCTGAGCCTCGCGTTTAATTCTGCCGGTAATGAAATCGCAATCAGGCTCGTAATTCACGAATCCAGTTGCGTGATAGAGACCTTCTGCTGGCTGCAGAGAGGCAGAGGGTGAAAGGCGTCCCAGGGGGTGAAGAAGGGGTGGTTCGACCAGTCGCGGGTGCGACGACGTACCGGCCAGCGAATGCTCATAAAAGCATTGATTAACTGTTGCCGGTCGTAGGTCGGCCAACGCTGCTGCTGCTGCTGCCTCGTGTACCAATAAACCCCGGTTAATAGGGGGTCAACGTCGCGTCATCGACCGATTCCGAGGTCTCTCCACCGGCGCGATCATTTTCGCGCTACTCTAAAATCGACAGAAAAAATTTGCAAGCCTCGAACGCGCGGAAACGTTTCGGAAATCCTCGGAGTCTCGGAGCGCGAAGCGTCGGAACCGATCTGGAAGAGGAAACGCGATCGATGCGACCGGTGTAACGCGTCGCGACGCGCCGTCCTGCGTAATAATCACAGGCCCGGTTATTATCGCTTTAATCGCGAGGATTATTTCACTTTCGCGTCAAATTCGCTGGTCCGCTCGGTTTTGGCCTCGGTTTTCGCCCCACCCGCCCCTGGCCCCCCTCGGCACCGAGCGTGTCCAGGCCGCGCGTAATTTCTGACCGCAGCCTGAAAATTCCACGTAAGCCAGTGGTTCTCGTCGACCGACACACGGTCACCGAGATTCCTGTAAACCCGTTCCCCGTCCAACTAAGCATTCCGTTTTCCGCAAGAACCTCTGCAAACCCGGGACACGGATCCTCCGCGCGTTTTCCGCAGGAAAACCCACCCCTTCCGGTGGCCCCGATTCGTTAATTACTTCGCACGGATATCCGATCCGGCTCTCCGTGTTTCCACCGCAAATTCGCGGCTTCGACCCTGCCGCTGATCTCTTGCTTTACCCGCTATTATCCCGGAATTCCGGTGACTCCGACGCCGAATAAATTTTCGCGAGTCCTGCAGCCCGCGATGGCCGGCCGCCGCGTCTTCGGTCTGTGCCACGGGGTTAATCCTCGTTGCCCGAAAATTATTCCGATTCCCGTGAAATAGAGGGTCTACGATTTCGAATAATCTAACGTGTACATAGACTGCCTCCTACAGGCCTTCCAACGTAAATTATAGATAACCGTGTTACGCTTGCAAAGCTGCGAAAGCTCGCAAGTTCCACGGCGATCCGTGCGAAGAGTCCTCTCGGAGGCGTTCTTTCCCGGAAAGGCTGATTAACGAGCGCGCGGGTTAACCGGCGGTTTCAGGATTCTGGAGAGTCGTTTTCCATAAAATCAAGCGATTATTAATACCAAAAACGGAGGAGGGGAGGCAAAAAGGAGGAGCGGCAACGATTGCCAAAAGAAACACGAGGTTTGATTTATGCGGGGAGACCGGCGGTCTTAAATGAGGCTTCTAATTTGAAATCACGGAGTCCGCGAGGCCCCGAAAGAGGCGAAAAAGTCGCGCGCGAGCGCAGCCTTGTCGCGGAGGCGAAAGTTACAGAACCCCGTGGTCCGCAACACTGTTTCGCGTGGCACCGGCCCGTAAATCACCTTAGGGATTTTGCGCGTTTCTGTCGGTTTTTGCCACGGTAACGAAACCCCCTCTTGCTCGCTGCGGCCAAATGAAGACGTTACATTGCACGAGCAGAGAGAGAGAGAGAGAGAGAGAGAGGAGAGAAAGGGAGAGAGAGAGAGAGGGAGGGTGCGAGAGAAGAAAAATAAAAGCGGCGAGAAACGGCTCTCGCTTGGCCGACGCGAGGAACAGTTTTAACGACTCGCGCGGAAACCGCAGTGCAAGCTGCGGTGCCATAAGCGAAGTGGAACTCGAAACGATCGAGAGCGGGGCGCAGATACGGGCGTTATTTCGTGGGTGGAACGTTTCGCGGTCTCGTTTTCCCCGGCATCGCAGCTCGTGCATAAAACAACACGCTCTCTCGCACACACACGCTCGGTCGGCCCTCGCCGCGAGCAAGCTGACGCGCGCGCGTCCAACGCGCTGCCATAAAACGGCCCGGCGACCATTCTCCCTCTTTCTCTCTTTCTCTCCCCGTCTGTCTGTCTGTCTGCTTTTCTCTCCATACAGAACTCTCTGTACCGATGCTCGCGGGACGCTTCGTTTCCCTACGACTTAATTACGAGGATGTTCGTTTCGTTGCCGGCTTTATTCCCCCGAACCATCGAAGAACCTCGGACTTTTACGATTCGCCCGGGACGCGTCGATCGAACATCGGCGTCGAAAGGATTTGAAGAAATTGTGGAGGACTAGCACCAGCCATTGGGGGTGCCAAGGAAACGATTTGGCGAGGGGTTCACGATTCGATGGAACGGTTGCAAAATTGTGGAAACTCTGAATAGATGAGAGGACACGCTGTTGGGTGGGTGTTAATTTCGGCAGCCTCTCGTGTTCGGTACACGCAACAAAATTCTGAGGCGGATAGAAGCGTCGAATCGCGACGGTGACGCCGGTAAAAATAACCGGTAAGGTATCGCGAAATCGCGGTCTCGAATGTAGCGGTACAGCGATTCTCCGGACGCTCGTTACGATCGACGCAACGAGCGGTGGCAGACGAGGCTTTTTAGCCGAGTGACGGCAATTTCCTGCGTTGAAAACCGAGGCTAATTGCTCCAAAAATCTGTACTAATTTCCCGACTGTTCCGGCGTGGCGTGTAGCGGCGTGGCGCGGCGCGGTGTCGGAGACGACGATGGCGGCCGTAGCCGCGGCGCCGAGCAGACCGGAGCAGAGCGGAGCGGAGCAGAGCGGAGCAGATCGGAGAAGAGGAGAACGGTGTGTTCGCGGGCACACGGGTCCGCTGGTGGTAGTCAACAATTTACTCGTTAGCGGCCGGCGAGTGCCGCGCCGCTCAATTAACTCGCGAATCAACGAGCGGGCCGCTTTGTCCGTGCGCTCGCGGCCACCGCTTGCGAGTATTTTTATAATTTGCACCGGCACCGCTCCACTCCGCTCCATTCCGCTCGGCTCTGCGCGGGCGGCGCGACGCGACGGGCCCTCGTGACCAACAAACGAACCTCGGAAGTGCTTCGGTGTGTATAATGGAGGGAAAAAAAACACACACCCGTGCACGACCGAGAGAAACAGAGGAAAAAGAGAAAACGGCACCGGAACCGGAGAGGGAAAGAGCCAAATGGTACGAGAGAAGCGACGAGAGAGAGAGAGAGAGAGCACGCGCCGCGAGCGGACGCGAAAAAATGCGCGAGGGAAATGAAAACCGACACCACGGATCGCGGCTTGTTTTCAACCGGCGAAACTCCCCTCGACAGGGGTAAATGTCTACATTTGGAGGGCGGCTGCTCGTTTACACGGGCGCATGTCAAAGGTCCTGGTTACGCGTGTACCCACGCAAACGAGCCGCGGTTTTTTTACCACGCTATTTATTTTCTTTTCATTTCCGATCACGGTCCGAGCTGAAAGCGCCAGCTACACCACTGGACATCGTGTTTCTCCCAATTTCTACCCCCTCCCTCTCTATTTTCCTCTATATATATATTTCTTTTTCTTTCAGCTTCTGTCTCTCTCCTCTCTCTATTTTTCTCTCAGCTTCCCACTCTATATACTTTTCTCCCAGCATCTCCTTTCTATATTTTTCTCTGTCTCTCGCTTTTTATATTTTCTCTCAGCTTCGCTCTCTCCGTACGTTTGTCCCAGCTACTCTCCTTTCTCTATTTTTCTCTGTTTCTCTACCTTTGTTTCTCCCTCTACATCTGGTCGTGCCTCTCCGTTTCTCTGTCTCTCCGCCTATTATTCTCGGGTTCTGCCTGTCTCTCCCTCTCTCTCTCTCTTTCTGTGTCTGTCTGCCTGCCTCTCTCATTCTCTCTCTCTCTCTTTCTCTCCGTGTCTCTCTTTGCCTGCCCGTCTCTGTCCCTCTCCGTAAATCGCTCGACACTCGAATCCCCGGCGAGCGTAGACCCGGACCGCCGTTAAAACGGCGCCCGTAAAAACTTCGCGGACGTTTAACTGCTTGTACTGGCTGTGGATTGTAACAGCCCCTCGTCGACACTCCTCTTTCAATAGATTTCCGGTTTCTGAGCTTCTCTCTGTGCACGTGCTTCCTCCTGTCAACAAGCACCGGCTCGTCCGCTAACGTAATTATTTGCTCCGCGATTCGGTTCTTGTTAGTGCTTCCGATTCGGAGCCGCGAGAGGATCGAGACGGCGCTGATAAATCTTGACGGATGATCTATGGAGTGCCGACGCTGCCTATAGCGCGTGCATCGTTCTACGAGCCTCCAACGAGAACGAATTCGTTCGGATTCTCAGCGAATTTTCTGGTGATCCTTTGCCGCTTGTTTCGCTTCTAATTCTGCCCGCCTTTTTTCCCCGCTTTCGCATCGAGTTATGGCATTGAAATAACGAACGACACGAGTTCCCGAACTCGTCCGCCATAAGCTCCGCGCGCGCGCGCAGGCAACGAATCCACAGGCTCCACAGAGCCAAGGATTCAGGTAATAAAGAACTCGGAGGAATCGTGTTTGGACAAACGCAAAAATGAAACACCACCTTTACATCCCACTGCACACCGCATTCCAATTTCTTCAACCGCGACCCACAAATGCACAAAGACGTCTAGCAGCCCGGAGAAAGGGAAGCGCATCGAAGAATACGCTCGGGTGACCCGCTTCTGCCGGAGGAATGTTAATTATCGAACCACCATAACAAGGCCTCGCAAAGCCTCGTCAATATTATCATTCGAGGATCCCGAGAGACGCGTGAACGGAGCGATGAGTGACGGATAACGGGCCGGAGAGAGCCGAAGAGAGCTAAAGAGAGACAGAGAGAGAGAGAGAGAAGAGAAAGCAAAGGGTAGGAAAATCGAAAAATATTGGCTCGCAATGTCGAGGAATCGATGTCGGGGCTAATCTCGAAGGTAAATCTTCCCCGCGAGCCGATGAAAACCTCGCATCGAGCCCTGGGGCCTGTATTCCCGTGGAGCCATCTGTCCAACGGGGCCCCGTCAGCTCCACTTCTCTCTCTCTCTCGCTCTTTTCGAAATCTCTGGGGTCGATACATTTTTTTAACGTGCTCCTCTTCTCGCAACATCGGTTAATCCTCTGCATAAACATTGTATTGTGTTTCGCCGGGGATGCTCCCATTATATCATATTTTGTTATTAATATCTTCCGACTGGCTGGGCCCGGGAGCCCGGCCACTTTTGTGCACGCTGCCAAAGGTGAGCCCGCCGGTTTGCCAAAGAGACGGACAGAAACACCGGAGGGAGAGAAAGATGGCGCGAACCGGAAACGCTGCAGAGTGACAGAGAAAGAGACGGAGGAGCAGAGGGAGGGTGCAGAAAGGTTTCTGAAAAAGGAGGAGGAGAAGGAGGAGGAGGAGGCGGAGAGACAGAGAGGAGATAGCGGAGGCTCTCGATACCGGTTTCCTTTATCGTACAATGCCTACCGGGATTTTTATTATCCGAGATCCTAGCGAGCAGCCGCGTCGATTTCGTACGACCCTGCGCAGCTCTGTGCCAGCACGCGGCGAGTTGCGTCTTGCGAAAAGCAACGCGAATCCTGCTGGCACCTGCGACATCCTCGCGCATCATCCCTTCTTTCCGCCCCGATATTAATTATTCACCTCGTAAACGTACACCTACGAATTCGAGCGATGTTTTCACTCGATCGCAAAGTCTCGGAATCTCCGCGGAACTCTGCAAAGTTTATTTCGCAGGATCTTCGAGGATCTCGGCGCTGGGGAATCGATAAAGAATCTATCCGCGGCCGTGTTCTTTATTTCTCGCGTGAGCCCTTCGCGATCTCGCCTTCGCCCCTTGGCCCGACCACGCGTCGCCTCGCGAAAGAGCAGCCCGGTATTTGTTCTTCCAGGGTCTCCTTCCAGGGTACGAGCATCATCCGAGGGCAGTAAACCTTTTGATATATAGTCGAAGCTTTTTAGAGTTCTGTCAGCCACGCCCACAATCAGCCTTAGTATTATTTACACTCCTGGTGGTTTGTAGTCGGTTGTCCCGCTTCCCTGCACCGTGTCTGGGGTCCCGGCGCTGTTCCTTTTTTAACCCATCCACCACACCCGTGATCTTCTTGTTTCGTTCCCGGGCACTATTCCTCTTCGGCAACGTCATCCTCCGGATCCTCCGATGGTTTTTCCACGGTGGCACCGCTTTTTTCTCGCCATGTGGAATCGATATAACTTCGAGTGGATCCGATCGCCTGCATCCCGTCGATCCCCAAGACCCAACAACCTCTTCAGCATCGTCATCGTGGACCTGCGATGGTTTTTCTCGGAGGTATCGGCTCTCCTTGCATCGTCGATCGATTTGTTCTTGCCGGGGACCCAATTCGTTTAAGATCCAACCGTTCAACGATGTACAAAGCTTCTTCGCGTTCTGCCGATGTTTTTAAACGACGCTAATTTCCTCCGCAAATTCGTACATTTCCGTCTTAAACTGGTGATCGATCGAGAGAAACGAACGCGAGGTCTCCGGAAGGTTTCCCGTGGCGATACAATTTTTCATCCGCGTCTGGGATCTAAGAGGACGTTATCCATCGATGATCCAACGATCCACGGACCTGGTTCTCTAGAAACTTGTCTAATTTTCCTTAAAAAAAATCCACAGATCGAAGGTTTCCTCCGGATGATCCAGCCTTCGGCTCGGCAGGTCCGCGAAATTTATAAAATTAGACACGATCCTATACCCCGGCTGCATCCCCGCGAAATTATCTATTCCGAGCGGGCCTGTTATGCGATCGCATAGCCCGCGGGCTAGATTTCGGATTTGGTCGACGAGAGACGAGGAGGAAGGAGAGACAGGGACACGACGAACCCGAAATCGGCTCTCTCGAGCCACTCGGGGAACGAACCGCCGCGGTCCACCCGAGAGAAAGGGACGCATATTTTATTCCTAAAATGATGATGATACGCACGGAACCTTACCCCGACCCAGGCTGACCGTCCTTCGCAGTTTTATCGCCGCGATTCCCCTTCGGTGAACTCTCTTTCCCACTCGCACCGGCTTCTTCTCGTTCGGGAGATCCCGTTCGTCCAGTCACGAGGCGCCCTGGATCCCGGATCGATAAATCCTCGGGGAGATCCATCGCTAAAAAATTAATAGACGAACGATTAATCGAGCTTCCACCTCGAGGTTTCGGCATTCGATATTTCCCAACTTCGTCCTCAATTGGACATCTCTTGGTTGCTCAAATTAGTATCTGATACGGTGAATAGTAATTAACCCTTAGTACTACAATGGCTCCTCTGAGGGGACATTAAAAATTCGTAGAATATTATTCAAAAGAATTTTGACATTGCAATGTTTGTATTTAACACTTTACCGACCGGAAGTCTATCAATAGATCTTTCAATAATTACCCCATAACAAAATGAAGCTTAAAAACTTGCTTTTACATTGCAATTTGTAACAAAATTATTAGATAACGTTACTTAGGAGGCCTTGTTAATTCGCCATAAAAATTGAGGGATTCACTAAAAAGTTTTCAATGATGGATTATGAACCTAACAAATTTTGAAATAATCGCCGGTCGGTAAAGTGTTGAGAAGCTAGTCAAAATTGAAGTGTTGCTCGTACAATGAATAGTAACAAATTTGACGTGCACGAAAGGAAACGACCAAGTGCAATGGAATTATTGGAGGACAGAAAACTGTCTCCAGTTATGAATTAAAATAGCTTGGATTGCAAAGGGTTAAAGGTACATTACCCAGGAACGCGCAAACGTTGTCTGCATGCAACACTTCCAAAGTTCCTCGTCAATGGGCAATTTCTGGGTTGTCCGAATCAGCAGCTGAAACAGTGAGTAGGAATCAGAGATCTATGGCTAGACGAGAGCATTTAGCTGGAGCAAACGGTTTCCGCATAAAACAGTCGCCCGGCGTATCCTCGTCGCAATTCCTCGTTGTCCAATCGGTCAACAACAGAATTTGCGAGGGTTTCGAAGGAGCAAGGGGGAGTTACGGGGGTTCTGGATCGGGTTGTAGCCCGCGAGACAGCGAGGACGTACGTCTCAATACGTGGCCGGTGGAGCGATTAAGAAGAATGGGTGTGGTAAAAGAGGAAAGCGAGGAAAGAAGACCATCGAGCGAAGGAGGAGCGAGGAGGAGGTGTACATACCCATGGCATCCACTCTCTCCTCGGTTCTTTCCAGACTGGACGCAAAGGGAGCTACCTCGATGGCTGCCCGCCTGCCTGTCTGCCTTTCTGCCTGCCTGCCTGCCTGCCTGCCTGCTTGCTTGCTTGCCTGCTTGCTTTGCCTGCCTGCCTGCCTGCCTGCCTGCCTGCCTGCCCGGCTTCTCGACTCTCTCGATTACTTGAAAAACCGGATTCCTCCTGCGCGAAACTGTGTTTCCCGTCTCGTGTTTATGTACCACTACACGCCAGGGGGAACAATGTTGGATGCACGTGCACGCTAACGGCGCGATTCTCGCCCGCGTACGCGAGAGTTCGGCTGCCGATCTCGATCGGGATCGAAGCCCCGAAGCGGGGGCGGATCAAGGACCATGAACAGCAGAAAGGGGAAAGAAAGAAGGAACTATCGGGGGTCGCGCGGCAAGTCGGAGACACTTAAAGGGCCGACAACCCCCATCGAGATGTCGCAGGGGAAGGTGTTCGAGGGTTAAATCCGAGGGTTTTCGAGGGAGGATCGAGGGTAAACAGATACATGCCGCGGCGCAAATAGCTTGAAAGAGAGCCGAACGCCGCGTTGCGGTCTACAAGGTTCTTTGCTAGTTCTCAAAGTCTTCTAGCGGTCCTTCGAGTCTCACGGTAGTCCACAATGTCGCGTACTACTTCACAAATGTTCCACGGTTGTCCGAGAAATTCTACAGTCGCCCTCAAAGTGTTACACGGTCCTCGAATTTGCATAGTAGTTCGCAAAGTCGCAGAGTTTTATGGTTACGCAGTAACTTTGAAGAATCTTTCAGCCCAGATATTTGCGCTGACTCCAAAGAATTTTCTAGCCCAGATATTTGTAATAACTTTGAAGAATCTTTCAGCTCAGATATTTGCGCTGAGTCCAAAGAATTTTCTAGCCCAGATATTTGTAATAACTTTGAAGAATCTTTGAGCCCAGATATTTGTGTTGACTGTAAAGAATTTTCTAGCCCAGATATTTGTAATAGCTTTGAAGAATCCTTGAGCCCAGATATTTGTAATAACTTTGAAGAATCTTTGAGCCCAGATACTTGCGCTGACTCCAAAGAATTTTATAGCCCAGATATTTGTAATAACTTTGAAGAATCTTTGAGCCCAGATATTTGTGTTGACTGTAAAGAATTTTCTAGCCCAGATATTTGTAATAACTTTGAAGAATCCTTGAGCCCAGATACTTGCGCTGACTCCAAAGAATTTTATAGCCCAGATATTTGTAATAAGTTTGAAGAATCTTTGAGCCCAGATATTTGTGTTGACTCTAAAGAATTTTCTAGCCCAGATATTTGTAATAACTTTGAAGAATCCTTGAGCCCAGATATTTGTAATAACTTTGAAGAATCTTTGAGCCCAGATATTTCTGCTGACTCCAAAGAATTTTCTAGCCTAGATATTTGTAGTAACTTTGAAGAATCTTTGAGCCCAGATATTTGTAATAACTTTGAAGAATCTTTGAGCCCAGATATTTGTAATAACTTTGAAGAATCTTTGAGCCCAGA